>APFE031147332.1:9778-22650 GCA_000404065.3 Pinus taeda | reverse complement strand
GTGTGGAGATAACACTCGCTGCTCTGAAGATGAGGACGAGACCCCTTCCACCTGCTGTGGAGAAAGTACTCGTCGAGCTGCTGCAAATAAGGTCCTATGACCTCTCTGATCTGTGACCCGAGGAGAATAAGCCATGTGTCTAGGAATGCTGATCTCAGGCTGATGTGATGGCCCTCCCTCCTCGTGAACTGGCTCCGGCCCTGAGTGTGACTGTGTGAAAAAGTGTCGCGAGATGAAATCCGCCCAAGGAATGCCCTGCTGGCTCAGCTGATGGGAAACTACTAGCTGGATAAGACCATGATGGCATAAGCTCCGCAACTGCTGTGCTGGGGTCTGTCTCTGAAAAAGAACAGTCAACCTCTGAGTGTCGTGAGATAAGTATGCTACAATGTTCATGACTCTCACTCTGGTGAAGTGCATCAACATGCGTATATGATAAGATGATACTCGTGCGAATCTCCCCTCGCATGTGAAGTAGTGCATAATAAGTCTCATGATATCTATATACTCTGCTCGGAGGAAATTGATGGGAAAGTTCCCTGACAAGTTATGCATACAGGTAGACCTGACTGACATACGGCTCATAATATACGAAGTCCAGCCACTTGCGCTTCAACCACACCTCACCCACATTGGGTATCCCGGTAGCTTCTGTGATAGCCTCTGGAGAAAATAAAAAATTCACCCCTGCAAGGGTGACCTGTCCATCATGGAGATGTAGAACAAACAACCGAGCCAACTCTCTGTGAGGCTGAATGTGTGAGAGCCTCTCACAAAACTGATAACAAGCCATGTGCTGAAAAAAAGATACTGCAAATGGGCAAGCCTGCAACTTCGTCAATGATGTGGGCTCTTCCCTCTTGTGGTGACCACCCTTGCCTCCCCTACGAGGCCTCCACTGTGTCTCAATCTCAGTAGATGATGATCGGTCATCACCTTGCTCATTAGTCTTAGTAGTTGACATGGTGTTATTGAGCAAGGTGGAATAAACAAGTCAAAATGATCGCTGCCCTGCCTACAAAATGCTGTGAAGTATGCTGTTTTCAAGGGGAAACATCATGAGGGATATGTTAGGGGAGGGAATTTTACATATAGGAAAGGGAAAAATATATATATAAGAAAGGAATTCTGAAGGAAACTATCACATAATGCTAAATATGTCATTCGATCTTTCAACATTTGCAAATCAATACTTTATTTAGGAAAACTGTGTTTTGTAATCAAGGGAAAGGACAATGAAAATCTTCATGATGGAGGGGAGGATGCCATGGGCATAGGAGGATAGTGCAGCATCACTTATGGACAACTAACAGGCAGCTCGTTTCATTTTGGTTTTGCATGCCTTTCATAAGCATACTCTGTTTTTTCACATGTAAAAATGGCCATTTAATGCTGATGGAAAACAGGGGTTTTTGGGTATTTTGATTACAAGGGGAAGGGAAGGGTTGCTATGATTATTTTGCAATGGAGGGGAGAGGGATTGCATCAAAGGAATTAGGGGAATGAGGGAGTAATGAAACCTACTAACCAAGTCTGCCAACCAATTTTCACAACAGCAGTCTTTCAATAGCGCTGGCAGCTTCATAATATCATTTATCATGAGTGAAATAGAGTTTCATTGCATGCTTTAACAATAGGGAAGAAGATTCAATTGCATAGGGAGTTTGAAAATGGGATAGGCAATTGAATTAAGTTTTTCATGAGGGAAATGGGTAGGAAGACAGAGTTTAGGAAAAGGGAGATGATACCATGTTAATTGACAAACCCTAGTACAAGAAAACTGCTCTTTTTGGATAGCTAGCAGCATACATTTGATAGATTTTGTCATGATTTTACACAGCTTCTAACCTTTGATATTTACAGCAAGATGACACTTTTCTTTTGTTTTTTTTTTATATAAGGCTATGCAAATTTTTTACTATTTTTACAATTCTTGTTTGCATGCCTTGTCATCATTTTCTTTTCTTTTTACTATATTTGTTTTTATTCTTTTGCTGTGCAATTTACATATATAATTTGCTGTGTGTAATGGTGTAGGGTTTGAGTATGATGCATGGTAGAAAACTAGGGTTTAAAATATGGTTTAAGAGGGGTTAGGGTTTCATGAATTTCGGGATGGGGTCTAGCATTAATTTGCAAATAAGATTAATGAAAATGACACTCTAACACATGTGAATTTATCATGGGAAACTAATGGAAGGGAATAAAGGAAAAATTACCTTGAAAAACAAACAATACAACCTAACATAAGCTTGCAAAGACATAAATCATTTAACCTATTTCTTCATAATTTCTCATGGTAAAAATGATCATAAACATGCTATCCATCCATGACATTATCATACCTTGGCAAATTTGAGTGAACTTGGAAGAAAGTTTACTGTTTGGGTGAGTTTCTTGTGTAAACTGCCCGAATGACCGCACACTTCCCCAGAAAATCCGCGCACCACTCAGAAGTCCGCGCCTGTGTATTTTCCTTCAGCAAAAATCTCCTCTCAGAGCCGCGCACTGCCCAGAAATCCGCGCACACTCATGAAATGACCGCGCACCCTCCCAGGCACTGAAATTGTTGACCGTTGCCACGAAATCGCCTCCTTTGCCTCTAGCATGAAAATTTCATTCTCAATTGCACAATAAGAGTGACTAAAGAGGGATTTTAGCTTTTATAGGGTCATTTAAAAAAAAAATTTAACTTTAGAACCCACTTTCTAATGTATTCAATTTGCTTTTCTTTTTCACACTGTTTAGAGTCTTTTTGTCCTGAAATGAGCTCTTTTGATGCGTTGGACTCCGTTCTTTTTGTAGGTTGAACATCTGATGGACTGTGGAGAAGGAACCAGGGTTGTTGCCGGCACTTTTGCAAACTTCTGAGAATTTCTTTATTTTTTACAAATTTGACATGACCTTGGACTTAAAAACAGGGTTTTTAAATCCAAGGCATAAAATAATCTGTAGCTGATGAAAATAACAATGAAACATATGTACATACCTCCCTCTGGCTTGCTGGGCACTCACTGACCTCGACTCATGACCTTGATATGATTTTGACTCAAAACCCTAGACCTAAGACTTGGGACCTCAAGACAAAAATAACCACAAGTATGACTCAATTACATTGTAGTATGACCTCATCCAGCAAAGCCAAGAAGGGAACAAAGACCTGCTCCTCCATTCAGTGTTATGGCATGCCTAGTGGGATGCAAAATTGACACTGGTGAGACACCTAACTATGCATATGCAAAGAGCTATTGATCGCTGATGGAGGGCTTAAGACCGACACTAACAAGTCTTTGAGTCATTTTAAGTTCAAATTTGGGTCAGTTTGAGTCAAGTTTCGGTTAATAAATTGAGTTAAAAGTCTTGTGTGGATTTCTCGAAATAATGGACTCCATAACCCAATGGATGAAGGCACTGCCTACTCTCCCAGAAGTCTGTAGTTCTTGGCACCTCCAAGGAGCTACCATCCCCATTGGAGCCAATGTTAGAGTCGGTCTGTTCAGCCCTCCGTTAGAGATCAAAACCTCTTTTGTTGCATTTCATTTTAGGTGTCCCATTCTACTTGATCACCTGCATTCCATTTAGGAGCATCGATCCTCTAACGGAAGGGTCTTGTTCCCATACTTCACTCATGTCATTCACCTGCTGGTTGATGTCTATTGATAAAAAAGCATATACAGTTTTCTTTTCATC
Organism: Pinus taeda; assembly: GCA_000404065.3. Taxonomy (NCBI): domain Eukaryota; kingdom Viridiplantae; phylum Streptophyta; class Pinopsida; order Pinales; family Pinaceae; genus Pinus; species Pinus taeda. The sequence goes on along the minus strand of APFE031147332.1, from coordinate 18,960 downwards.
AAAGTGGCAAAACTTGTGTCAAGTAGGTCTAGGGTTTCATTAGGGTTTTGTCAATAAATGCTTCAAAGTGTCCGATAATCACCAGCAGGCCAGGAGGATGTTCCTAATAAGTTTTCATTCCATAATTTTCATCACCAATAATGCTGAGAATGATTCTTCTTCAAAACTCTGTTTGAAGAAGAAATCGTTAAAATTGTTTTTTTTAATAAATATGTAATTATTAAGGCTTTTTAAGTTCTATAGTTCTTTAGGTGCAGCCCTGGTCGCCTTGCCAAAATTCCATGTCAGCTATCCCTGCAAAAAATTGCCAAGAGTTTCAGTCAAAAAATCAAAGGAAACAACCAAAAAACAGAGTTTCTATTAAAAGGTGGAAAGTGCCAAAGTGTAAACATTACAAAAATGGGTTTGAAAAAAGAAAAATCAAAATCCATGGCTATATGAGATATTTTCCATTTTGAAAGTTCATTTGCATGCCAAGAACAAAGAGCAAGCAATTCAAAGCAAGTTTTGTGCACAAGTGTGAAATTGGGTGAAATTGGGAGAAAATTGGCTAGCGCGGTGCATTGAGCAGGAGGCGCGGCGCATTGGAGTGGCCCGACGCACTGGGAGTGAACACAGTGCAAAATCACACGGTCGCGACTCACTGGGAAGACGCGGCGCATTGGGCGAGCTGCACAGCGCATACAGTTAAAGGCCCGAAACTGCTCACAATTCCTCCAAATTGCCAATAACTTGCACGAATTTGCCAGGTAGAGCCTTCATCTTGGTGTTTCATCCAATTTTGTGATAAGCTATGGTGGTTTATGGATGATAATGGTTGAAACAAAAATATTAAACCCTACTTCTTAAAGTACCTCAAGGAAAATTGTTGTTAGGGTTTCAAATTTATTGTTTGTCACCAAATTCATTCCCCCATCCCATTTCTCCCTTATTTTCATCATTCCTAAGTTTCCCTACTCTCTAAAATCATCAAACCCCTATCCCAAATTTTATGTCCCAAATTCTCAAATCCCAAACCCCAAACCCTAAACCTACAAAAAATCTCCTAAGCCTATACATAAAACCCCTCAAACCCTCCTACATTTCCCTTACAAAATTTGTCCCAATAGTCCCTAATCCCTTACTATTTTCCCCCTTCCTAACAGTCCCTTCTTTCATTTGTTTTCCCCTTGGTGGCAGAAATTAAACACATCACTAAAAGAGCAATCCAATACCGTTTCATACACCAGCAACTATTTCTCCAAGGTAGTTTGAATAGCAGCAGTTATGTCATCCGGTCATTCATCTGATTATGAAGTGGAGACCCAAAGTGACTCGCCCATGGAGGGACATGCACCCCGGAGGCCTCATAAAGGTGTCAGACATGTTAGAGAAGAACCAACCACACTTACTGAAATTGCAGGCCTGCCCTCTGGCCATCTCTTATTTCCAGTTTCAGTGATGTTATGAGTTTTGTGAGAAGGTTTCTAATGTTCAAGTTCATCATGAGTTTGCTCGCTTGTTTGTACTGCATTTACATGGTGATCAAGTTACTTTGGCTTGTGTCACTTTCACACTTACACCAGAATCTATCTCACGAGCAACCGGCATACCTAACATTGGAGAGCCATGGAACAAGAGGCAGAAGATTGACCGACAACATTATGAGCCATATATTAAACCCGGTTTCTTGAGGCAGCTCAAGAGAGTGTTTCCTTTCCTATATCTCAAAGATGAATATGCTCCACTAATGAAATTAATCATGAAGTATTTTAGCTTTGAAGGCCATTTCTCCCGATTATATGCTTATCACATCAGGTTGCTCATGCATTTCACCTGGGTACGGATTATGAACATTCCTTATTTCATATGCTGAAACATAGAAAGGATGACCGTCCTTGTGCAGCACAAGACCCCTCAGCAGCAGTTCAACATTATTTGCCATTTTGCTCTCATCAAGATTTTGGTGGTTCATCAGCTTGGATTACAGGGCATCACTTGGGATGATTTCATCTCTCATGAATTTTTCAGAGCTTCACAGGGACCTTCAGAGGCTGGGCATGAGCCAGGTGGACCTTCTCATCAGCATGAAGACTATGATCCACACACTGCTACTATACCGGTTTTCATTACTTATCAGAAGGGCACGAGGCAGTTATTTGCAGCAGCAAAGCGAGTGTTATCTCCACCTAGGGTGGAAGGGGCCTCGCTTCCGACATCAGCACCACAGGTACAAGACAGAGGCAAGAGGCTGATGCACGATGAGGGGCCTTCAGGTGAGTGGGACTTTATTCTTGTTCAGGATGATGATACAGACATGGGCCTGCAAAATGCACATCTTAGAGAGATCATCCAGGAGTAGCAGACAAAGATCAAAGTCTCGTCCCTCAACTTGGAGAGGGCTAAGTGGACTATGAAATACTTAGAGCAGAGGAACAAATAGCTTGAAGATCAGCAAGCAATCATGGAATTACAAAACATCCGGGAGAATCGTCAAGCTGCCAAAGGAGGAGGATTGAATTCACTTCATTGGAGCAAGAGATTAATGATGATCGAGAGTCTTGGCTCAAGAGAATCAACATCCACCTGGAAAGACTGCTGGAAAAGGCCGATAGGGACAAAGCATTGTTGAGACACATGGTTTTCCATTACAGGGCGCGAAATATGAGTTCCAAGGCACGAATAAGGAATCTAAAGGCAAAATTAAAGAAGGCAATAAGGAAGCAGAAGAGGCAAAAGGAGCATGATCATCTTCAGATATTGGCTGAAGACTCTTTAGCCTAGCATGACACTTTATAGAGAAGGTCTAGCCCAAATTTCAAGAAATTTGGAGCAAGTTTTGCATTTTTGGAAATTTTTGCACTGAAAAACAAGTTTTGCCTCCCTATGCGCCGCGCCACGTGGCGCACGCTTTTGCTAGAGGGCTCCAAATTTCAATAACTTTATATTTTTGGATTTGGCATGAAAAATTGTGATTTCTGGTGCATGGCTAAGAAATTTGGGCAAGTTTTGAGTTCCCAAGAGGTTAAAAACACTCAAAACATGACCGCTCTGCCCCTATTTTGACACATAGGAAGCAGTCCTGGGAGATTTGTTTTTTGGAGGGGTAAATGGACACCAAATTGAAAAATTCTACTTGGGTTGGAAAGTAGACAGGTAGGGCTTTCCAATGAGCTATCATGAGCTCAATTTGGTCTCCGTTAAGGGCCTCAAATTCAGCTCCAAAGTGGCGCAACACATAGAGAATCAGGCGCGGCACATAGAGGATGTTTGGCTTATTTTTCACTGTACAGCTCAGAAATTCGCCCAGTTTTGACTAGTTTTGCTTTTTGATGTAACTTGATGACCATGATGTAATATTGGCCCATTTTTACTTGTTCTAGAGGATTCATTCACTAAAAAGTGAAAATTTAATGAATGAATCAGTTTCCTACCTTATAGAGGCAAGTTGTTTGATTGCCTAGATTTCAGTGCTTTGTTTAGAATTGGTTGAAACAACTCCTAGAATGATGAGCTCAACTCCTAGAGGCATGGGAATGGGTTGGGCTAGTCTATATCATGTATTTTTTGAGTCACTTTCAGGGTTAGACATTTGGGATTGCTTGGCACATCATTGTACATTCTATCTCTGCATTGTTGGCTAAGGAAAAACCAGGGTTTTGCAGCACTTGTTGCGATCCATGTGGCTCTGTGTTTTGATGGTATTTTTCTCTATGTAATTGTAAGTTCATTGATGTTTATGTGTATCATTTTCCCTTCTCTTTTCTTCTGAAATTAAGCAAATGGGTGATTAAGTTAGAATCCATTGGACTGCTATGCTCTGCCTTGAAATTTTGTTTAATTTTTACATGTTTTCATCTGTTTGAGGAGGACTCTTGAGACTCTCTTGCCATCCTTGGCTCCTCATTGGTCTGATCCATCCATTCATTCAAATCTAAAGCATCAAAAAAATTGCCTTCCTTGCCCCAATCAGAACTCTGTAAAAACTAGGCCTCATCCCCAGACCCAAATTTGCCTTTCCCTTTTTCCAACATAAAACCTCCAAAAACTCAAAATAAATCCTTGCACTTCATACCTAGGTTAAGATTAGCAGCTATTTCAGTCATCTCGAGCCCCATCGATTATCCTTTGCTAAGATTGACCCGAAGAGAGCCCTCTCCTGTCCTCGTAGGGCTAGCTACGAGGTTGAGCGTGGTTTGATGTGGACCTAGAAGCTTACCTTTTCAGCTTGAGGTAAATCTAGGCTCTAACACATACCTTGAAACAACAATAAATCGACACTTATTTCTACGTGTGACAGTTGAAGCGTAACTTTTCAACACTTAGAATACAAGTTACCACACAAGTATCGAATGCAATAAAAAAGTGCATTAAGATGTGGGAAAGTGTCTAGCACATATTCTAATGATATATATGATAAGCTCATGTAGAAGAGTGAATTAGAGTTTCCTGTAGTGGCGTTATAAGGTGCAACACATGCAATGAGTACAAACAATTAAGAGTGACACTTGCGACAATAAGAAAAAGTGAAAACAACACTTGCAAAAGCTAAAGAAATTAAAGGAAACACATGCTAAAGTGAAGAGGAAGAAAAAACAACACTTGTGAAAGCGAAATAAAGTAAAAATGACAGTCACAAAAGTGGAAACGACACTTATGAAAGAAAAAGCATGCAAAAGAAAGAGTTGAGAAAACCCATTGGGATGATGATACAATGCAACTAAGAGTGAGAGAGAGACTGTCAAGTGATATTGTCCACTGACCGTCAACATAATTTCATAGTGCTATCCTCATATACTGCAAAATCACTGTTTACAGGGACTGTGAAAACACTGTAACTAAACATTACGCAAACACTATTCCTAGAGATTGCGCAAGCCTTAATTTCAAGAACCGTGCAATAATTATTCTCAAGGATAGACATTGGTTACTGAGCTTGATAGAGAGGGGTGGGATTATGGATACATCAAGAACTGAGCATGTGTAAGCAAGTGGTTTAGACTTAAACACTTAGCAAATCATCAATCGATCACAAAGCAACTAAGAACAATCAAGGAACACAAATCGTAGGATCACAAAGAGGCTCCAAAATTCGAGTGGAGGCAAAATTTTGGAGGTTGTTTGTCGCAACGACAACAATATGAAAAATATTATTAGTTTTACATAATATTATTAGTTTAAATATTTTTAAAATGCAATTTCAAAATTTAATATTTTTAAATTTTATATCAAAGTTTTCTCCTCAACATGATTGGTATGATTTATATATAAAATTTAGATTATATAAAGTCCAGTTTCATTCCATGTACTCCATATTTAGATTTTATATTTCAAAAATGGTTTATATAAAAGTAAGTTTCTATAAAAAAAGAACATTTAACTATATAAAATTTTCAATGTCATTTGAAAGATTTATAAAAGATTGTGTATATAAATTTTGCGTGTCAATCTTAATATTATGCTAATGATTTACATAAAATTGGATGTATAAAGGAAAATCTGTTTGACTCCATTTAACCCTTCAATAACATAATATTCATGCGAACTACTCCAATAACCACATATTCAATCATAGTTTTAAACTTCATGGTAGAGGGGAAAGTTTCCCTTCCTCACTATGCGCACAGTGGATTGTTCCCTAGTGATTTAGACTCTACAAACACGTTGTTACACTGTTAGCCTCTATATTTCACTCCTACTACTCTATTCGGCTTACAGTTTCCATGTGAAATGTGCTTTACACTATAACTTGCTGGATTGCAGAGATTTTCCAGGAAAACCTCCCCATTTGCTAATTGCAAAGACGTGGGTGCTTCGTGATTGGTTTGACGGGGTTCAAGGTCTTTCAAAAGTTTAAGGATATTCAGCTTACAATTTCCATGTGAAATTTGTTTTATGCTAGAGCTTGCTAGAGTCGAGAGATTTGCCAAAAACTTCCCCTGTCACCAATTGCGAAGACGTGGGTGCTTTGTGATTGGTTTGATGGGTTTGAGCTCTTTGAAAAGTTGAAGGATATTAGTGATTAATTGACTAAAGTAAGTTGAGCCTCTATGTTTCTCATACAAGTTTATTTTAATTGTATAATGGGTCCTTAAGGAAAGACATTTTGTATTCCTAGCTCGACTAGTTGTAGGCTTGGTTAAGGATTATAAAATAATTAGTTAAGAGTGAAGGAATCCTTAAAATATAAATTATATATGTGACTCTTAATAATTAATTTAAAATTATCTATTTAATATTTACTTAATTTATAATTATTAACACATGTACATATGTATTTTTAGTTAGTAATAATCTTGCATTTTACATATTTTTAATCGAGTACGGAACCTTGATGTTGTCCTTTTTCAAAATATCATTGCATAATAGGGAAAATTTTAAGAACCCCCCTAAATTTATATGTATAATAAATGGGCGAATCTCCATGGTATATAGGGAAAATGGAAGGCGATTTTATCAATAATATAATATGTATATATAATTTTTTGGCAAATCTCTCACCAGGCATGGCGAATATTTTACTCAATTATAAAATCTTGTAATATCTTGGCGAGTCTTTCACTAAATAATAAAACTTTGTAAAGTCCTAGTGAATCTTTGCATTGTGAACTCTTAGAGAATTTTTTGAAAAAGTATAAAACCATATATGACAAGAGCCACATGGTGGCAATATCATTGTTTTTTTTTCACATTTCCACGACATGGAACTTGTTTATAAAATTATAAAAAAGCCAACCAAGTACCTTATAATATGCAGGTAAGCTTATAACAGAGTCTGATACCTCTACTATGCTTGTCTTCATTCAAGTGCCATAGCTGCTATACTTAACACTGTGAATCACAACTCTCTCATAACTCAACTCTAGAGTGTAATTAAAACCTTTGGAAATTGAATCTGACAACTCTATAAAAAGGATTAGTGAAATAAAAGATTTTGTGAATGAGCCCACTAACCATCACTACTAAACAATCAATCTAGACTATGAAGTCTTCCATCTTGATCACAGTCGTGCTCATGATCAAGGGAGTGCGACCACCTGGCCTGGCATAATGGCCACGATAGCTTCCAGTAATCAACAACCACCTTGCAAGGACATCCTAGCTCAGGTCTCATGAATTTTATTCATCAATCTTGAATTATGTAAATCTTATAAAGATAATATTAGAATCCTCTCCAGATTCACTGTTAGTACAAGGGTAAAGGAATTTTTTTAGCTCAATGCAGTAGCCAATACCAACTTTGGTATTTGTGACCCCTTTGCGTGGATGCACCTACCTTGCCCCGTTGGGTTTTTGCCTTGTAACATAGTTCAAGGATCACAGGACTTTCCAATCTTCCTACTCCATTAGACACACTTTATATGCTATACATAGTGAATGGAAAAGAAGCATTATAGAACACACAATTTCATAGAAGGAAGAAAAATCTTAGCCAGTTCAATATCAAAATCTTAACCACTGATTAATAAATAATAACAAGTAGTGTAATGAATTGTTTCGAGTTATTTATTTACAAGCTATAAAGAATGTAGTGGAATGGAAAATATTACCTAGGCAACCCTTCAATATTTTCTACTAATATGTCTGTGCATGTACATATGAAATTAAGAGCATTGTTGAATACAAAGTTTCCTTTTCTCTTGCCTCCATTTTGACAAATCAGTGTGAAATCAGCGTCACTTTGAATCTCCTTCCTGTGTGGAGTTTGACAAATTTGTGAAATCAAAGTCACTTGAATTTTCTTTCCTGTGAGGATCACTCCACAGTTGATTAGTAAAAGATAATCTACTATATATTATGTTCAAGAAACTGACTGCAATCTACAGTGGAAACGAGACCTCAATTCTTATTCTGAATTTGAATATCTCAGGACAACATAAGAGATAAAAATGCATATGGCCTTAGTATCTAGAAAACAATCACTCCATCATTACAAGACCACCTAGATTTCGACACTTAATCTAAATAATGGCACTAGTTGCAGTGCTTATTTGCATTAACACCATGGAAAAGCAACAACAATGTTTCAAAGCACACTTACTGGGAAAGTTGTAACATTCCGAGAATATTTAATGATAGCATCTGAACCTCGTAGCTATGGCGGGGAAACTAGGGAACCCAAATCTTGGAAGATATCTCATACCAAATCTGAGAAAAAAATAAAAAGGGGAAAAAATCAAAATCTATAAATCAAGCAATGAATCGTTTACAAATCAAATACAATTCCTGTAACTAACAGTTAAATTGTGGTGATATATTTAAATATTTAGTAAGAGGGGAACTTCAAACCATGGAATATTACCTTTGTCATTATTGTCATCCCTCAGTGATTGAGATTACAAATCAATACTTATGGAAGGATTGTAAGAAATTCTGTGAAATAGTAAAGCATAACCTCTATTTTCAAGCAACAAAATCAATACATTGTTACATCAAGAGCCATAATTGATACATCAATGAATCAAGTCCTTGTATGACACAGGCTTGTTTCACAACCTCTATTTTCTCAATAACAAAATCAAGACATTGTATGTGGTTATTGCCAAAAGGAAACTGTGTTCTAATTTAGAAGAGGATCTTATCAAAAGACATGGATTTATTCAAAGCTACAAAGCCTAATGGGTTACTGAAAAATAAGTTGGAATATGAGATCATGATACTTAAATTGAAAAAATATGCTTTCCTTTTAGAAACATTACAGTTATACAATGTTTTTTGAAAGCATTAGAATTTGACATTGGGCCTTTCTATCAAGACAATTTTTCATTAACATAATGTGCTTTCCTACCTGAAACATTGTAGATATCCAAGAAAAACTTGAAAAGCATAAGAGAACTTAGCATAATATACTTTCTTTCCTTCCTTAACATTCTTAAAGAGTTGAGGTTCCCCAAGTCATCAGGTAACTTTCGAAGGAAATGACAATTAGTAATAGTCCAATTCACAACTGAAGATGTGTCACAAATACAAGGGGGGCATTCTCCTCCAAATCACGAAAGTGCTCTAGTTAAAATCTAGCATTATTGGAAGCTTAATGCTTGACTGGGTTTTATCGAACCCAGACATTTTTCCAATCTTCACTAAAAGCTTAAGATAGCTTTCTCTAAGTTCTACATGACTTTACTATGCTCTTTGAAGTGGGGGCAACATGCAGAATCTCCATGTGAATAGTTCTTAAACTAAGTGAAGATTTAAGGCCGAAT
>APFE031147331.1:12205-41032 GCA_000404065.3 Pinus taeda | reverse complement strand
ACTATATTTTGGGCATGGAAATTAAAAGAGATAGGGCAAAGAGGAAGCTCTGGTTAAACCAGAGGAAGTATGTCGAGACAATATTGCAGAGGTTCAATATGCAGGACAGTAAACCGGTGAAGGTTCCTATTCCTGTAGGTGTGAGGTTATCTGCTGAACAGTGTCCCAAGACACAAGAAGAGGAAGAGGACATGTCCCGTGTTCCATATGCAAGTGCAGTCGGTAGCATGATGTACGCCATGGTCTGTACTAGACCAGACATTGCACATGCAGTGGGAGTATTGAGCAGGTTTATGTCAAAACAAGGGAAGGAGCACTGGACAACAGTGAACGGGTTTTCAGGTATTTGCGTGGCACTAGTGATTATGGTTTGTGCTACCAAGGAAGACCAGGATTGGACAGAGTGTTGGATATCCGTGGCTTTGTTGATGCAGACTGGGCTAGAGATCTGGATCAGAGAAGATCTACAGTGGGTATGTGTTTAACCTATTTGGAGGTGCAGTCAGTTGGATGAGTAAGAAACAATCTGTAGTGGCACTATCAACTACAGAGGCAGAATACATGGCAGCCACTCATGCAGGCAAGGAAGCAGTTTGGTTGCAGAGATTGTGTTCAAGTATGGGGTTAGTACAGGGAGCTATAAGGATAGACTGTGACAGCCAAAGTGCAATTGTCTTGGCAAAGAACCCTGCTTACCATTCAAAGACAAAGCACATTGATGTTCAGTATCACTTTGTGAGGGATATGATAGAAGACAAAAAGGTGTTGCTGGTAAAGGTGGACACTTTGAAGAATACTGCAGATGCATTGACAAAATCTGTGAGCTCTGAGAAGTTCTCTTGGTGTAGAGAAACAATAGGCGTTTCAGGGCTGGAAAAATGACTAAGCTCTCCTATGGACCCCTGTGGAAAGAAAACAACAACTGGGAGAATGTTGGGTTGTGTTATATTCTTTCCAGGACTAGCCCACGTAGTTAACCGGGGGGTTAGAGGAGGGGCGGAGCCCCCCTTCGTTGTGCCGATTGTGTAGCCGGGGGGGGTCATAGGGGGTTTGAGGCGTACCTGTAACCCCACTTTTGGTTTTGGACCATATGTTAGGATGGGCGGACCCACCTATGGTTTTGTGCATGATTTTCGCACATGTTTTTTGAACGTGATGGTTTTCGGTCTATGGTATTGGATGTGATATTTTTCGGTCCATGGTATTGGATGCTTCATCATGTATAAATATGTATTGTAACATTGAAAGGAACATAATGAAAAATCATGCTAGTAGTCCCAGTTTTGGGATCCAAGGGAAAATCTTTGTGTATATGTGTTATGCTCTCACATTGTTTATTTTCTGTGTTTTAGAATTCGTATGCAGGTAATTTCTGTACGGGGTTAAAACCTACACACATCCCACATTTAACTCTTGGACTTCCACTTACATTTACACTTTATTATATTTCAAATGCAATAATACAAAACTCCATGTAAGACAAAAATGGCTAGAGCCTAATAAGACAAAATAAATGCATTAAGCTCGAGTTTGAGGAAACTCTAGCTCAACAACTTCAACCTGTAACTATGTAGTAACATATTGATACCAAACTTTATATTGTGTAGTTATTCCCTCAAACTTTTCCAGAAGGTTAGGCTGATATTTAACTTTGACCTCCATAACATCTGGATAAATGGTTTTGGAGCCTATCTGTACCTTATTATGCAACAATCATGGTTTTTGGGGTCTTTTTTAGCTTGTGGTCATGCACTATGAAGGTGGCATGCTTGTTGACAGTTGCAGCAACAGAATGTTGTATTTTCATAATCAAGTGGTTGAGTCGACTGTATATTGTCATGGATCAGTATTATTGGGTCAGGTAAACCTTGACTCAGACCTACTTCGACACATATTCTCGCAAAGGTAACTCTGCCTCTTGAAATTCTATCTGAATCAATCTTGAGAAATTTTCCTAGTGAATTCCCTATTCCTTCTAATACTTTGTGATGCCAGAAGTGTAATGGAAGGTTGTGTATCCTGACGCATACAAGAATTTTAGATACCACCATAGTGGTGGCATCAAAACCTGGGAACCAAGGGATCATGAAAAGTCCTGTGTTGCCCTAGAACCATGCTCCCTTGTTAAGGGCATAATCCTTGTCTTGGACTTTGTCAAATTTGACAATAAAATACCCCTTGGAACATAGATTAATATCATAATATTGTCCATGTAGAGAAAATCCATTGGTGTAAAGCATTTGATTTAGGCCAAAACCCATTAAATCTATAGATGACTGCTTTGGTATGAAAGTAAGCATAAAGTTTGTTTACCTCAGGCAGAGAGATAGTTAAGGTTGGTATCTGGGATTTTTGCTCCACGATATATGGTCCAGGTAGTTCTGTAGGTGGTGTTGGTTTAGTTTGGGCTTCCTTCCATTTGACCGTATCCTTGAAAGATCATGCGCCCTTTGAGCTAGTTCCGGAGCATCCCCCTCGTAGACGCAGATTGAGGATGATGGTCGATTCTAAAGCAATGTGGTAGTCCTCTAGTGTATGATTATCCTGTAGGATTTGTCATGAGTAAATCAAACTTTGCAGGCATACTAATATGCCTAGATGTTTTTGGATTTCACCCTTTAATTCTTGTATTTTCTTTCTCTTCCAGATCTGCTTGCAGACAGTCTGGCCTTGCAGTGTTTTGATGAAAATTTGTATCAGATCTGACACTAAGTTGGGTGGATCTATCCATGATGGAGCTCGATTTGCTGAAAGGTACTCAGGTTAGGTTAGATTTGGTTGAGATGGACCCCCCTCTATTGCTTGTGTCTTCGGATTTGGGTCAACATAACCTTCCTGTGTGATAGACAGTGGAGATTTCTCGTTGCTCGATCCAGAAGGGTCCTTATCAAAAGCAATCCCAATGTTCTCTACTATCATTGTATATTGTTGCTTACTATCGATCAGGTGGGAGTGTAGATACAAACTCCTTAACTTGGATCCCGATCTATGCACAACACCCTGAATCAAGGTATATGAAGCTCAATAAGGAAATAAAGGCATTCAGAGGACAAGATCTACACCATAGTCATTCAAATCGAAGTCTTCAACGGTAGATCTCGTACCTTCATCAGTCGATCTGTGCCAGTTGATGAACCTAAGGAAGGTATCGATGATCGGTTTCGGCTCGAAGAAGCATACTTCGAGATATGGTTGGATCGAGGGTCGATTTGCCTTTTGTGGGAGCGGATATAATAAACCTTTGTGAGGATACCTTGTCCCCTTCTTGTCTTCAGCCTATAGGGTAGGTGGTGGGGATTCCTCATCGACCAAAATGAATTCCTATATGGAGTAGATGCTCGAAAGTACCCAAATCTTTAGATCTGTTTTACTCAAGGGGCAGATCCACTTGATGTATGGGTGTATTCGTTAAAACGATGAGGTCTGATCCAGACTATGAGCTAGAAGATAAGCGTAACTCTAGATCCGGCCTGTACATGGGCAAATCCGCTTGTAGTGAGGGCGATACTCTGGAAACTTTGTCAGATCTGAACAAAGGTGTGTGTTTTGGAGGGTAAGGGAATTTCCCATTTCCAGTCAGATCCTGAAAGCGAGCGAGGATCATTGACACCATATCGTGTGAGGAGAATTCCAGTAATAATTGAGTTGTTTGCCCAAAACTGATGGAGGATTTGTTGGATGATCCATGGAGACCCAAGTTGGGTGCATGATCGTTGCACAGGAGGCAAACCTGAATGCAATCGTGAACGATTCCTGCAAAAACCCTCAATTTCGCTGCCATATCTCTCTCTATTATATCGTTAATTAATATTTCAATGCACATCAAATAATTGTCACTAAAAGAACATTAATTTTTAGCAATTGACATAAAAATACACATTTTGAATATAGATATAACAAAAAAATTACACATTTTGAGACTTTTTTGCTAAAAATGACATATCAAATAAAAAAATTTATAGGAAAAGTTTGCAAAAAATGGTAAAAAATAACAATTTTTATGAATTTCATGTCAAAAAATAATAATAATCACATTTTTCTCAAAAAATAATAATTCACACAAAAATTAAAGTGAAAATCACATAATACAAATATTAAACATATAACAATAATAACTAAATACTCATTCTTTTCATAAAATCTCTAAGTCAAAACATTACAATTATAACTAATTAATGGTTACAAAAAATGAGTTTTATTTCCAAGCATAACTTAAATTTAATCAATAATATCACGTAATCCATACTCTTCATTTTCTATATTTTCGTCATTGTCTTCTTCCATAATATTTCCTGCTCCAGTTTGGCAATTTTCCTCTTCTGATGGATCTTTGATGTCTGCAAATCTCCCAATGTATGTCTTTCTAATCATTCCATCTAATGGTGGTTGAGGTTCCTTTGCCTTTTTTGCCACATGTGATTCATTAAAATCCCTTTTCCTCAAACCAACTTCCTGCATTGCATCTGAAAGAAATTGAAGAGCATTAATTATTTACTAAATAAAATTGCATTGTACTGGGTCTTTCTCAATGGCAATGCAATTTCTTCCTTTTTGTAGGCAACATGCCAGTGTTGTACCTCATCATCAAGTACAAAAGAAACAATGAAGTAAATTAATATAAACACATAAAAATTAAAAAAGAAGACATTGAAATTCAATTTTATATAATACAACTTACGTGACCCTGAGAATAAATCCAAAACCCAATCTCCTTCATTTGAACATAAATCTATAAGATAGTTAATCAATGACTGTGGTTTTTAATAAATGTTAACTATCTCTTCTTTTGCTTCTTTATCTTCATATGTTATTTTTTTACAACAACATCATGAACCAATACTTGGCTATGGCTCTTTCCATTTACCCAATTCAGAAGGATAGACTTATAACTATCATCTTTTGTCCAACATTCAACATGGATGACTCACAATCATTTATAACTGGTTGATCTTTAGGTTTAATAATATTTGACTTTTGCCTCTAACATGAAATAGTAAAAGTCCAACTAACTTGTACATAAATTATTTTTTTAACATTAATCAAACATACAATTTCAATGTCTTACCATGTAGGTTATCATTCGGTTTGTTTTTTCCTTGAAGTTTGTCAATAACATTGCAAATTGTGTGTATGAATGAAATGTCTCAAATCTTCGTAATGGTGATGTTGTGACTTCTAAAAATCCCGCAACCACTTTACCAAGAGCTTGATAAGTATAAGAGTCACTATATATCAATTTTTGAGATATAGAAACCATGAGGAATATCTGTAATAACTAGGGAATAATTCCTTTTAGATATGAGTTTTGCAATGTCTTCACAATCACCTTGTATTATTTGATATTGGACAGTCTTGGCCATGTTCCAAATGAAATGAGTAAGACTAAGATCAAGTTCAACATTAATAAGACGCTACTTTCTCAACATTTCTATCTTAATTTTTTTAATAAAGCTTCTAAAACTATTTGGTGTTCCATTTGCATCCTTCTTCATCTTTAATGAAATAAACAAATATATGTATAAGTTATAAAATAAAAATAAAAAATAGTATACATATGAATACAAATGAATGTATAAATCAAGATACCTTTTTAAATGCAAAATAAAAATCTTTTAGTGTTGATGTAGGACTTGAATCTCGGTAGTGGTGTACAACATCATCCCAACTATCTTCATTCAACAATTTAACTATTTGTTCTTGTATTCTCATATAAACCTTGTGACTAAATACATAAAGAAAAAATGTTAATATAACAAAGCCGCATAGCTAGCGTTCGCTGCTACTTAGTTTAATACAATAGTTTAATGTTATGATGTGTTATATGTACTCCAAACAATAATAAAATTGTAAAATGAGTTATATGGATATTTGTTTACGTTTTTTAGTTAATTTTTTAATATAATTAAACGTTTTTTTGGTAAAATAAAGGTTATATTATATATATATTATATATATATATTATATATATATATAATATATATATATATATATAAATATATATATATATATAATTGACATTGAAGAAAATGATAACAAGTTAATAATTATTTATTTAATATTGAATGATGGAAATTTTTTATATAATGTTCATATTATAAGGTCAAAGTTATTGTCGTTGAACTTATTTGAGAGCAATACTTGTGGGATATTCACCTCGTAGGTATAATGTGGCATTTTGCTTGTCTTGAATTAAGTGGCATCTCCATTAACTATGGTTAAGACACAGAGATTTTGTCTTTATTTGTAAGTTCCGAATGATAGTATTATAGGGGCTAATGGTTGCAATTTCAGACTCTTGTTGTCAAACAATTTACTAATATTTGTTGATCCTTCCTGATAAAACCTAATGAACTCTACCTATGTTCAGAACCTTTGATATGAATTGATTTAACATTTGTTATGTTACTTTGAATTCATTGATGGTCAGTCTAGATTTGATTTGATGGTACATTATAGTACTCACTTGAAATCATTGCAAAATAAGATTTCAACCAATGAAATATAAGAATAATAAATATTTTTTTTATTAAAAAATAATAAATTTTAATATGAAAGGTTAAACAATAGAGAATCTGCAAATATTTTTGGTCAAATCCAAATTAATATGGGTTTGACCAAAATATCCAATGCTTTATCTACGTGTCCCTAGCATGGATAATAATAGGCAAAATTTAACTTTCCATATGATTTCTTTAACATATTATATTGTGTTCTCATAAAAAGGAAGCCAAACTTGTCATATGATTTTTCAATCATGCAGATTTTTATATTTACTATCTTTTATATATGATAGATTTATCATGGTATCTATGAAATGTAGATCAATTGATTTGTGTGGGGTTTAGGCCCACCCTAGTAAGAAAAAAAGAATTATCATGAAAAAATTGTAAAAAATGTATACTTGGTTCATTTATTAGATAAATTAAAAATTAAAAATGAATTGAAATATTTTTTATATGAATTTTTAATTTTCAATAATTCATTTATTTATTTTTTAAATTTGGCTATAAAATTTAGTGTATTTTAAATATTTATGTGTTTGTTTTTAAAATATATTTCTTAATGAATTTCAATGAAAATTTTGTTAAATTTTGTAGAAACCATAATTTTGAATTGTTGGATTTATATAATTTAATTATTAAGTGGAGCAAGCATACTAGACTAGATATATCTATCTTAGCCAATACAATCAATAATGGTTAATTACAACCAAATAATGGTATAATAAATTTTGATGATCAACCCTATAAGCAATATGCTCACTAATTAATCAACCGAGTTTGATGTAGAAATAACCTCTGGGTTTTAGAAATCATATCGACCAAAAATTATATATGATGTAGTTTGTTGTTGAGTGTTTATTTGTTGTGTTTTTTAGTCAACCCTATCTCAAGGAGAGCCTTGGTGTGCATTACTTATCAATTTAGAGAATTGAAGAAATATAGAAAGATTATATGCAATATGGTATATTTAGAAAATCAATTTAAATTTATTTTTATATTGAAATAAACTTTGTGTTTCAACAATTTTTTAATATTTCTAAATACTCCTACTTTGAACAAAATATGTCATTTTTATTACCAAAGTTGTGAAGTTTCTAAATTGAGAAATACTTTTATACTTATTTAATTTAAAATTATTTATTTATAACTATAATAAACTTTTATATCAAAATTATGTTAAAATAATAAATATTTAAAAAAAAATTATACTAGGTTTACTTTGTCTAACTAAGATAAACTATAAGTAGCTATAAAAATATAAATCCATCCCTAATTCACATATAGAATTGTATATATTAAAACTATAAGCAGATATAAAAACATAAATCCATTCCTAATTCACATATAAAATTGTATATTTGTATTATCATTTAACTTATACTTATCATTAAAATCAAATTTATTTTATATGAAATTGCATTATTTAAGTTTGTATTACTAAATTATCAATATTCATCTCCTTATGATATAATGTTAAGTGAAATAGAGACTGCTCCTATTGAATCAATTGCTATGGTGTGAGCCATAAGGTATTTAAAAAAATTGAACAAATGGAAGAGGGTAGATGGCTTAAGGTTGTCTTTAATGATAGATTGTGCAAGACCAAAAAAACTTGGATGCAACAAAATAACAAATGGTTTAGTAAATGGGGTATTTGCTTGAACGTGTGTCCCATAAACAACAAAGAGATAAAAACTTTTGTTATGGAAAAGTTCCACAAGTGTACTTGGGATAAGGAGCTAAGAAGAAAGAAAAATTATTGTATTGAAGTGTTTAATTCCATTCATAGTCATCAACCAAAAGCATACATAGAGGCCAATATCTCTTGGAGAGCCAAAATTCCTATTGCTCAATTAATGACTAATTTTCATCAACTTCGTTGTGAAACAGGGCGCTGGAAAAGACCAAAGGAAGTGTGGGAGGAAAGAGTATGCATTTTTTGTTCTTCCAGAAAAGTGGAAACAGAAAAAACATTTCATTTTAGAATGTGAGGCCTTTAGAGACAACAGGGAAAGTTATGCTGGCAGCTGGCTCTTGGGATAATCTATTTAGCGAGGGGTTTGTCGAGAAGTTGGGAGCATTTATTTTGAAGTTTCATAGAAAAAGGGTCGAATACATCAAGGAGATGAAGAAGCAATCTGTCCCATAGGCTATCATTAGCCTTGTGGACGTTAAAATAATTTCTTTCTTTCTTTCTTCTTCTCATCAAATGTACGTAGTATCACGTACACCAAAAAAATTAACTTGAAAAAATTATGAAAGATTTAAGACACTACTAACTTGAAGAAATTATGAAAAAATTAAGACACTACTAAAAATTAGTTATATTAAATTGACCAGCAACATGTACACCAAAGAAATTAACTTGAAATAATTATGAAAACATTTAAAACATTATTAGAAATTGGTTATATCAAGTTGACAAATTTTTATGTAAAAAAACGAAAATATTATATCAAGTAAAAGATAAAAATTTATGTCCTAGTGCTATGTTCTTACTAAAAACAATTCAAAATCAAATCTACCAAGATTCTCTTTCGTTTTTGGAATAACAACGACCCATGTATATATACAACTGTGCATTATTTTAATTTAATTTTAAGGTTTTATTAAAAAGGTCTATCCAAGTTGTTAGGTCCTAAATCTACCTAAGGTTGAGAAAGGCCGGTCTAGGGTAACATCAAAACACGCTTAACCTGGTAGCTAGCCCTACCAGGTCGAGAGATGGCTCTCTCCTTGTCAATCTCAGGAAAATATAGCAAATGAGGCTTGAGATGACTGATGTAAAGACTAATTTTAGGTTAGGTATATGATTGAGTTTTATGTTGGTTTGTTGGATCAAAAGTGAAAGACAGTTTTTGGGTTCGGGGAATGGACTCAGTCTTGCAGAGGTTTCTGTGGGGTGAGGTAGGCAAATGCTTTAGTACTTTGAAATAAGTGAAATGAAAAGTCTTAAGACTAGAGAGGAGTTGAAGAGGTCATGAAAGTATCAGGAATCCTCTTCAAACAGTTGAAAACATGTAAAACCACATAAACTCTAAGGTAGATCACTACAACATCAATGAATTCCACCTTTATACTTGATTCATTTAGTTAAGCTAAAAAGAGAGAGATAATGGCACACATAAACACATGGTCGAGATAATGGCACACATAAACACATGGTCACTTGAATCATCGAAATAAAAACAATATTAAATCAGATTGCCACAAGAATCCCACAAAATGCTGCAAACCCTGGTCTATTTCCTTGCCAAACTGCAGAGATGAATCTACAATGATGCTCAAAGCTTTCACAAGAGTCCAACCTTTGAAAATGACTGAAAAACAGATGATATAGACCTTCAAACCACCTGTGCTATCCATCAGGGGTCGAATCCATGAGAAGAGGGGTGGTTTCAACCATATCTAAACTAGGAACACAAAAATAGGCAGTGGAATAGCTTGCCTCTAAAACCTAGGAAACTGATTCATTCAACTCCAAACCACCTACAACTGATGTATCTACCTTATCAAGTCAATTGTTATCATTTTTACATCATAGTACATCAATTTACATCATGTTAGCTCATGAATTTGACCATAAGAGAGAAAAAGTCAAACTAGAAGAAAACTAGGCGAAAAATAGAGTTTTTGAGCAAAATTGGCACTTTTTCATCCTGTGCGTAGCACCATCTTTTCTGTGTGTAGCGCTTTTTCCCAGCTGAATTTGGAGGCCTTCCCCTTCACCAGATTTGATCCAAGTTGGCTTTTTGGAAAGGTCTATCTGTCTACTATCTAGGAAAAGTGGAATTTTTGAATTTGGTGCCCATTTGCCCCTCCAAAAATCAGTTCTCCCAACGTTGCTTCTTGTGTGGCTAAAAAGTTGTAGAGAGGGCATTTTGAGGTGTTTTTGGCCTTTTAGGTGACCCAAATCTTGTCAAAATTTCCTAGTAATTTCTGGGCATGCATAATTTCTCATGAGGAATCCAAAAATGCATAGTTTTCCTCTAGAGGAGGTCCCTATCAAAAGCGAGCGCCAGGTGGCTACGCACTGGCCAGAAAAACCTGTTTTTTCCTTGAAAAATTCAAAATTGCCAAAAAGTTTGCCAAATTTCTTGAAATTTGGCATGAGTGATCTGCATCAAGTACTATGCTGGGCCAATGAAGCTTTAGCCAAGATCTTGAGCTTATCTTGCTCATTCTTTCTCCTCAAAGTCTTCTTCAACTTGGCTTTTAGGCACCTTATCCTAGTTTTGCAAATTTTGTTTCGTGCCAAATAGTGATAAGCCATGTGCCGCAATATATTTTTCTCCTTATTGGCTTTCTCAAGCAGCTTCTCTAAGTGCATATTCGCTCTCTCTGGCCAAGATTCCCAGTCAGCATCAATCTCTTGCTCGAGGGGTGTCAATTTGACTTTCTTTCTTTCTGTTGCTTGCTTGTTTTCCCTTATGGTTTGCAGCTCCATGATTGTTTGTTTATCTTCCAACTGCTTGTTCTGCTGCTCAAGGTAATTAATGATCCACTTAGCCCTTTCAAGGTTAAGAGATAAGGCATGGATGTCAGCTTCTTGTTCTTTGATGATCTCCTTGAGTCTTGAGCTTTGGGAGCCCAAATCAGTATCCTCATCTTGAATCAAAATAAAATCTCTCTCCTGACCTTTAGAAGGCCCTTCCTCATGCAATGGTTGTTTCCCTTTATCCTGTACCTACTTTACTAAAGAAGAAGGCAAAGCCCCTTTCACCTCGGGTGAAGATAACATTTGCCTGTTGTCTGGTGAAGGAAACGAGACCACTTCCACCCCAGGTGGAGATAGTACTCATTTGGCAGCTGCAAATAATCTCCTTGTGCCTTTTTCATAAGTGACAAATATTGGAACACCTGTAGCTTGAGTCTCATGAACCTCTGGTTGATTTGAAGGCCCTCCTTCCTCTTGAAACACTGATGGGGTCGCTTGAGGGCTTTTGAAAACGTCATGTGAAATGAAAGTATCCCATGAAACATTCAACAAACTCAGCTGATACAAAACAACAATCTTGATCAATGAAAAATGATAAATGTTGTTGAACTGTTGATGAAGAGGTTTTCTTTGCACCAATGTAGCTATTTTCTCAATGTTTCTGCATATGAAATAGGAGAGGATCATCATCCTCACTCTAGTGAAATGCATCAATAATCTAACATGATAAGTGTACAAGTGAGAAAATCTCTCTTCACAGGTGAAGTGTTTGATAATAAGCTTCATGAGTGGAGCATAAGTGTCCTATAGGTATCTGAAAGGAAAGACCCTACTGATTTGCTTTTGATAACTAGCCTTGATATAAGGCTCATAATGCACTTTGCCCACAAGTTGTCCTTTGTTCCACTGTTCACCTACATCTGGAATACCTGTTGCTGCAACTATAGTTTCAGGTGTCAAAGTGAAGGAAACACCTGCTAAGTTCACCTGGCCATTGTGAAGATAAAGGACAAAGAATCTAGCAAGTTCATGGTGGTATTTCACCCTCCTCACCATCTCACAAAACTGGTAGCAAGACTGATGTTTGAACATGTTACTGCAAGAGGACATGCTAGTAACTCTGTGAGTGTGGTGGGGCCCTCCCGGATGTGTTTTCCTCCCTTTTGTGGTTTTCTTGGTGCATGAATCTCTTGAGAGGAATCACTCATAGTTTTCTCATCCCTTTCATAAGTTGAATCTGTTTCCATTTTTGCCACTGTATGGTGTAAAATGATGAGTATGAAGAGATTTTATTTCAATAATAGGTGATTGTTGTTTTCTTCTTTGGGATTTGATGAATGGAACTGATGAGTGGAAAGTTTTGATGCTTGTTGTAGGGTTATTATGGATTGATAGGGTTTGGGAATGAAGATTAGGGTTTGGCGAATAGTGGGAATTAGGTGTTAAGGTTTTAGGGTTTAGGGATAAAGGGTAGGATAAGTGTCAATAAGAGAGGGAAAGGGGAAGAAAATGTAAGGAAATTTAGTGAGAGCAAATTATGTAAAGGAGTAAACAAATAGAAAGAATGACAAAAACTGCAAAACCCTAGGCAATCTTGCAATATAACTGTGCAACAATTTAGGGTTTGGACTTTAACCTTTCAAAACACCATCAAGGATGACCAAATCTCTTTTTATGGCAAATTTGGGGGGTTTACTTACTTGGAGGAATAGTGTTTGGAATTTTGGAGCTTTAGAAGGTTGATTGGATGAGTTTTAAAGTTGGTTGACTGGTGCGCCACGCCAATGCCCAGGTGCGCTACGCCTGTTCAAACTTCTTTGTAATTTCTGCGCCCGGTGCGTAGCGCTAAGAATAAATTTGAAAATTGCTACAATTTCCCTCTGATTACCTCAAAACGCGATTTTCGCCTTGTTCTCTCTCACTTTTAGCACAAATGAAGTCTTCAACACAAATGATCCCTTTATATACTTTTGACTTTAATTTTTCATTTAGAAAACCTACTTTCTAAAGTTTTCCTTTTCACTTTGTTCTTTAAAACTCTGTTTTGCAGTTTGGCTCTCTTTTTTACCATTTGATGGACTAATGTTTGGATTTTCTTGTCTCTTTTGCAGGAGCTGGAGTGCAGAAGTTTGCCAAAGTGATCCAGGGCTGCATATGATGCTTATTACATATGAAAACAATAAAATTACATAAAATTTGTACAAGAAATGGAAAAACCCTGTTTTCATCTCAAAACAGAGGTTTGAGGTAAAAACCCTTCATGGAGCAAATCATAAGTAAATTTTGTGATTTTATGAACTTATTGAACATTCTCATGTGACTGCTAGTCTGTTATTGAACTTTTGAAAACCATGGTGACAAACCCTAGACCTAATGAGACTTGAAACCCTAAAATGACTTCTGCAACTGAAATGAAATAAAAATGACAACAAATGATCTGTACATGTGCAAATAGGCTAGCAAATGAAAAGCATGAGGGAAATTGATAAGGAACCACTACCATCAGATGATCCATGACCTAATGGGATGTAGCTGATCGGATGAGACACCTAGAATGCATGCAAAAGAGAATTTTGATCTCTGATGGAGGGATGAAGATATCGACACTAACACAAGTTTTTTAACAACTAATAATAATTTATGTATTTAAGTTTCTGTGATCCATAATGAATTAAACAAAGTCTTTCGGTTGAAAACACATAAGAGAAATTTTTCGCTGACACATTTCGAACCAATAAGTGTGGTTCATCATGAGGATCATCATGAACCACATTTGTTGGTTCGAAACGCATCGAC
This sequence comes from Pinus taeda, assembly GCA_000404065.3. Lineage (NCBI taxonomy): Eukaryota > Viridiplantae > Streptophyta > Pinopsida > Pinales > Pinaceae > Pinus > Pinus taeda. Next base: position 27,295 of record APFE031147331.1, on the reverse strand, counting down.
CAAAAATTTCTCTTATGTGATTTCTACCAAAAGACTTTGCTTAACTAATAATAATATTAAGTAATACAACTGTGTTTGATAATGTGACTTATAGTTTTAGTTGACACTAAGTAGTGTGTGAATTGATCGAAGGTATCTAAAATAGGCCTTGTGGATTCATGCAGGGGTCTTATTAATTAATTTATTTTTTATTAAAAAAGAAAGAAAAAAGAAAAAAGTAATATAATAAAAAATATTTTTAAATAATGGAGTTACATTATAATAATTATGGTAACATGTATTTTTTTTGAAATTTTTATTAATATTAAAATAAAATAATACTAAATAATATAAATAAAATAACAAGTATATAGATAAAAATATTTTTAAATAATGGAGTTACATTATAATAATTATAATACACATGTCATGTATTAAAAATATAGATTGATATATTGAGAGTTGTACAAATTGTCACATGTATTTTTACATATTTTTTCAAATTTATATTTTTTATTATGTATTTAAATTAAAAAATAAAAACCCATAAAAATTATCTATTCAATACTTTATACGAATAAGAAAATGGAATTTTGAATCTAATTACAAACCATTTGTGTTTATGGTATATAGTAATTAATATAAAATGTTATTTGTTAAATTATTTATATTTATTGTACATAGTAATTAATGATAGAGTACACAAAAGTCAATTCTTGCCATCATTACACAATAAGAGGGGAGACATTTCAACCAATCATATTTGGGATAAATCGAAATAAACTTTATTTAAAAATAATAAATTTAATTTCATAATGTAAAACTTTGGATAGATTTTAAATTTTTTTAGTCAAAGAAAAACTGATAGCAAGTCAATGAAAATATGAATATGTTATATCCTGCAAGGGGCAGGGGTAATAATATGCATAACAAATACTACCAACAGCAATACGTTATATTTAAAAGAAACTTATAGTCTAGATATAAGTTAAAATAATTCAACAAACTTTCAGGGGGGGTGGTTATGGAATTTTTCAGGGGGAAAATAATTCAACAAACTTATTTTTGAAATTCCTCACACATTTCGTCTAATGATAATTCCTCTGACTTCACACAAGACAATATTATTTTGACAAGCTCTTTATCCTTCACTCCTTGCAATGCTCTCCAAGGTGTGACAATGATATCTTTTGGAAGGAGCTTCATTTTAGGACCTGATTTACTTTTACTACATATCAATGGTTTATACCTTTTGACCTTATGTTCTTTTATGCTAATGTTTTTCCACATGTCGAAAATCTCATTAATTAATTTTCATAACTCTCTAGTTTTAAATGCCAACTAGAAAATGTTATCCATACCTCTGAATATTTCAGAATTTACTTTGCCACCTTTAGAATTGATTCTTTCCTCAATTTGATAACCTATTTCCATACAACATTCCTTCCAAAAGGCTAGGCTAACCTTTGTCTTATCTCTGCCACATTTTTCTTCAAATTCATTATGAATAGATATAACCCTTTGGATGAAAGTCATAGACATTCTATACTCATTATTTGCATTATGACCCCATGTCAATAACTTTGCTTACGTATTTGTTAAACCAACATAAGTGATACATTTCATTGTTTCAAAACATGAGTTATTGGGATATTCCTCCATCAATTGCCTTTGAGCTTCTACAAAATGGTTTCCCCCAAGTAGATAATATTTGTATTCAAAACATTTTGACTTATCAAATGCTTTTTTGTTGGGAACTTGAATTGGATCAACAAGAAGCACATAATCAGCCACACGAGCATATGGATTGTACCTCATCAATGTTTTCAAGTTGTGAACATGCAGGTGGTGTGGCTTTCTAATTTGATGTTGAAATTGCCCTTCATTTGGCTGACATTAAATTGAAATGTACTATCACCCACAACTAAGTTTGTATCCGTCAACTGATGTCGAATAACATTTTGTTTTGTTTTAATAATGTCATCCTCTAAATCAACTCATGGTGTAATTATTTCCCTGCTTCCTTTGGAGTTTTCACTAGGATCTTCACTATTGGCCATAATTTTTTCAGAATAATCAACTTTTAATTTCTTCCTCCTATTGGTTATCATATTTTCTTCTACATAAGCAATCTCCTCATTATCAACTAGAAGGGGGACATTCTTGGGCATTTGTTCTTTTGGTCTTTTATGGCTCTTCTCCTTTCTAACATCAGTTTTAATCTCATCCTCAGTAATGGCAACATATTCTTCAACGTCTCATCTTCAAAAGTAACATGTCTAACTTTGCTAGATTTATCCACTATAGGCATTATTTGTTGATCCCTTGTATGTAGTCTTATAGTATCATGAAGTGCTTTTTTTGCTTGTTTGTCATATCTTCTTGTCACCATGAGTAGAAACTATCGATAACATTCATAATATCTTGCTCTATAAAATAAATTCCCCCAACATAATTGAAAGATCCTCAATAAAATTATGTCAAGCAAAATATAATATGTCAATAATAACTAAGTTATAAAAGATATAATGATACAGTTACAATAACACAAAACAAATAAATATAAATAACAATTCTTACGATATTTTGTGCAATGTCGTTTATGATTTGCTTACATATCCTTGTAGGAATCATCTGTTGTGTCATACATCGATAATGCAAATTGATATCTAATATTGTCATTTGACTTGTGCGGTTTTGTAAGTACATAAAAAACTTCAGTATCTGCCATCAAACATATGCCTAGTAATTTTCACAACACCTCATAACTTCCACCATCGTAAATCATACAAGCATATAGATATATTAGCAGATCTTCTTCGCCTTCTTTATCTTTCACAAACCATGCAAATTTTGTATGCTTCACTTCTTGTGATATTTCTAGTAAGAAATCAATTTCTTTTTCTTTGAGGAGCCACTTGCTAGATTTTTAGTCATTAGCTCGCGTTGGGTTCGTTTAACAATATTTTTTTAAGGCCCACCTCCAACTCTAGATGATGTAACTACTGTCTTGGGTTTAGAAATATTCACAAAAACCTTCCTTGATTGCCATTTCTCTCTCTCTCTCTCTCTCTCTATTCTCTCTTCTCTCTCTCTCTATATATATATAATAATATATTAGAAATTACAGAAAAACCAATATGCTAAGTAAACAAACAAAATAAAACAAATTTAAAAACGAAAAGCACCAGAAACATACACAATGATCCCCATGACAAGTGGGCTGATAGGTTCATCCAATGTACCAAAAAGAAAACCCATTCCTTAAAAAAAATTAACATTTGTCCATCGACCCCTTGCCTGCCAAGGGGCCATTATGCCTTCGGCGGGCATGCACGATCGATTGTGCCCGCCTATGGAACAATGGACATTTAGGCAGGCACTCCTGCTATGCTACGGGCGAGCACACCCACAACTAGGATGGCGTGCCCACCAACGACACAACTACCCCTTAGCAGGAAAGGGCTTATTCTTAGAATTGACCAGCTGGTAGGGGGTTGATTATGACAATCAACCCCTGCCTGCCAGGGGGAGGCTGTGCCCCAAGTGGGAGCGCCCATTGGTGGCACAACGACCCCTTGATAGGTAGGGGGAAGATTCTCATAATCAACCCCTTGGCAGGCAGGGGGGAGATTCTTAGAATCACCCCCTTGCCTTCCAGGGGGCTGTTTTGCCCTGGTCGGGCGCACCCGTCCGTGGCACAACAATGCCTGTTGTGTCGCGGGTGCACCTAGGACGCCCATTGTGTCGCAGGTGCGCCTAGCACTCCCGTTGTACCGCGGGCAGGGGGTTAACTCTCAGAAGCGACCCTTGCCTGACTACCACTGTTGTGTGGGTGTGCCTAACAAGCTTGTTGTACCGTAAATATGGGGTCGATTCTCAGAATCAATGTTCCCACCCAAGGCATAGGATTTCTTGTGCCACAGGAGGGCAGGCCCACCCGGGGCAAAATCCCCCCCTGGAAAGTAGGGGGCGTTGTGCTCCGGGATAGCGCACCTTGACTGCACAACGACCCCTTTGTAGGTAGGCAACTGATTCCGTGGATCAATCCCCTAGCAGGGAGGCAGACAATTTTGATAATCGCTCCCTGCCTTCCAAGGGACTGTTGTGCTCGCTAGTGGGTGTGCGCCCCTGGCAGGTAGGGGGCTGTTGTGCTGCGGGCGGGCACACCCAAGGCCGGGTCCACCGCACCCACCAACGACGTAGAGGCCCCTTTCCTGCCAAGGGGCCATCAAGCAAGCCTGATCGATGTGATTTTTTTTTTTTGAAAAAGAATATATATTTTGTTAACAAAATGTTAATATTTTTTTTTAATGGAATGGGTTTTTTGTCTGGTATCCTTCATGAATATAAAAACTCAACTAACACGTAATTACTTGTAAACCTATGGGGTTTTAAGAACTGAACTCAGTGAGATTTGAACTTAAGTCCACCTAGTTTCAAAAATTTCCTAACTTTTGAATTTCTAAATTGAGTTGCTCCCGAAGAGAAAGAAAATAAATTAAAAAAATGTATATTTGTCGGCATATAGCAAGTTATTTTCCTGAAATTCCTCGTTGAATGGTCGAAGTAGAAGGGAAACGGACCTTTGAAATGCGACAATCTCTCATTGAATGTGTTATCGACTACAATGTAATTGCTCCATGAAATCGCTCCAAGCTTTTTAACGAAACCTTGAAGTCTTGATGTGATGTGAGGAATAATGATAACAATATCTATTAAATAGCAGAAATTATGGAATTGTTTTATCACTTCTTGAATGTGGTATTAAAAATAAAATTATAAAAAATTAATATATATATTTAATATTATGACGATACACTAGTTTATCTTACATGTGGGGTAAAAGATATAATAAAAGTTAACCCTTTCCATCTGAAAATTTTCCCAAAAAATCCTAAAATCAATATTCCTTTACACTCCATTTTTTGTTACTTTAATTTAGATTGGCTTGTGTTTTTTGTTAGCAAAATATTTTTCTTTTTCTTCCCACTTTAATCCAATTTGTAGTTTTTGTTGCATCCAATGAATCCTTTGATGCATGAACCTTGTTATTTTCCATATCTTCCTTATCTACTTGATTTTGCCAAGAAGTGATTTTCCCAACAATTTTACTAGGGGATTTAGGGGGTGTTCATCTTTCATTCGAATTTGTTGTTCTTGCACTGCTGCTAAATTTGACGAGCCTTGATGCACTTCTTCCTGATTGGTTGTCGATTGCTTTAAAGAATCCTCTTTATCATTATTTTCTTCCTGAATTTCCTTTGCTTCTCCCTCATCCCGAGGTTCTTTTGCCTTATATACAAAGCAATGCTTGTACTGAGCTCCCTCCCACCATATAGATCTCCAGTTATTTTTCTGGGCATTGATGTTCTGCAAATGCTTTGGTTAGTTTTTAAGTACTTGCCTAGTTTCATAGCACGCTCTGTAACAAAAAGACACATTTTCATAATTGATCTTCTTAGTCCACACATAATTTAGAGCTGATCAATTGATTTCAGCATGAAAACCGTTGCTGAAATCCATCTCCACACAAATTCGTGCATGAGTAGTTTTATAATACATTTTTCGAGCAGGAATGAAGTAATAAAACTTCCCTAACACATTTCCAATAGAGGATAACATTGATAGATTCCAAAAATTTAGGGGAAGATTCAGAAGCCTAACCTAAACAAGAGTTAAGGAAATAGATTCCAATATTGGATCAAAGGTGGGAGTCCAAAGTTGCACCTAAGTTGTCCATATCACCCAGGGATCACATCTGACCTAGGCCATACTAGCCCTTAGCATGGATGGATTTTTGGCCACGAAATCTGGAATTGGTGACCTTTACACCATAGAGTTCCATAAGAAAACACCATGTCACCTTCTAGTCTACACCCAATAAACCTACATAAATTTAAATATATAAAGTAATTATAAATTACAAAATTTACAATTTACAATTTTATAATCCAGTATAAAATATATGAAATACTAGATATAAAATCAAAAACTTCTAACCTTATTACGAATGAATGATAAAGTAGTACTTAAGGATTTATTTAGATGTTTTTTTTAAGGATGGAGTCTACTAGGGTTAGGTTTTTTCTACATCTTCTTTCCATCTGTCATAGCGAGTCGTGGGTTGGATTTTTTCTCCAAGGCTTTTCCATTGTCTAATGTTGCAAATCTTGTCTTCTTCTTCGAGGAATATCCATAGATGGGCATTCTTTTGTCTTTGGTAGAAAGACTAACTCCATCTCCCAACATGAGCGAGGGTTTGGAGTTTTGTTTTGAGGTTCTGCAAACCCCATCTTAATTTTGGGTGAATACATAAAGATGAGCACACCTTTGGATTTGGTGGAAATGTTGCCTCCTCACAACATCTTGTGCATGGTCTTCGAGGGCTCACAAATGAAAAAGACAACAATATCCCCATATGCTTGCGATCAACAATGTTCAAGATCGTTCGCTCATGTCCTATGTATCCATTTATGGTGGGGGTTTTTCTCTCTCGGGTGCTTCCAAATAGGAAGCCTGCCTAGGTTACATGTATCTCATAAAGTGGGTCATCCTTGCCCTATTCTTTTACATCTAAAGGACACTGAACTAACGAATCCTGAGTATAATGTCTTGCTTGAAATGGGGATCGGTGAGCTGAAGAGAAGTGGTTACATAGTGGATCCACCCCTCCATGGGATACCCGTTAGTCCCTTTTTCCACAATCTAGGCAAAATACCAGAAACGAAGGAAAAATTATATATTTTCTTTAAAAAAATTCAACGAGAAGATCTCTATCTTTTAGATATGGTGGAAAAATTGAAGTAAAACATCCAAAACAAACTGGGTATGCCTGTAATATTTCAATGTTTGTTATATAAAGGGAAATTATTACATGATTCCTTTGAGATGAAAGATGCTAGGAACTCCACCATATCATTAAATATGAGGCTAAAAGGTGGAGTTACATGCATCAAAAACTCTAATGGATTAGTCTCATTCAAGGATGTGGTGAAAGGAAGAATTCCATTCCTGTATACTAGATCATATTGACGGTGATGGACTCGCCAACATGTCAGGGGATCTCCCCAGTAAGAAGTCCCAACTAGACCTCAGACCATTTGGAGTAGGAGTCCTAGCAATGGGTAGTATGGTATTGCCTTGACTGCGATCGCGCATAAAGGTAAACAAGATGTCTTTGTTGGAAGCAAGGGTGTGACCTTGCAACAAGTCAAGGAAGATGCATGGAAAGGCTCTAACACACAGAAGGGGAGAGGAGTGTGCCCCTTAGAAGCCTGTAATAGTACGCAACTTGAAAGGGAACATACGAATTGAAAAACATCACAAGATGGAAATCATAATAGTCGAAAATCCAAAGTGATGAGTTAAACCAACAACACGCTTCGATAAGTGTCTAGTCAATTTAACGTCTTAAATTGCTCTACATAAATTATCAATCCGGGTATCGTAAACTGATGAAGTGTGGTGCACCATATGTGCTTAGTTAACCTTTTCTTACTTTGTGTTTTATAGATTTTATTTTGTTTTTGGGGTTTTATTCCTGTTGGTTTCCTAAAGTGTCTAATGCAAATGGAAATCCTATTCTAAGGTCTTAAGAATACTTTTAAAGGACAAGTATGGATAGAGATTTCAAGACAAGGCCTATGTCCCTAATGGTAACTTCCAAAACTTAGCACTTCAAAAGATCTTCAAACTTGCAATGATGAAATCAATTACTAAGAGAAAATAAAAATGTACCTAAATTCTAATTAAACCAAACAGTGAGCTAGTGACTATGAAACCCGGTATCCTTGCTGTTGTATAAAAAGAAAACTAAACTTAAAGCAATTCAAAAACTGTAAGCAAAGTAAACTAAATCATATTACATCAACTCATATTCTGACCCCTCACCTTTCGACTCGCTCTTGCTATAGGAGGCAATCATAAACAAATTGAGTAATCTGATATCTAAATTGTAGGAAAGTAAACTAAATCATACTACATCAAATAATATTATGATTCCTCACTATTTGGGTCGCTTGGCTATAGGAAGGTAATCATAAACAAATGGAGTAATATGATATCTAAATTGCATGAAATGAAATTGCATAAAATGAAACTAAGATTAAACTACTCTTCAATCCCTAAAAATGGCATAAGTGATCTAATCACTAACTTGCAGGAAAGTAAACTAAATCATACTACATCAAATAATATTCAGATTCCTCACTATTTGAGTCACTTGGCTATAGGAAGGTAATCATAAACAAATAGAGTAATATGATATCTAAATTGCATGAAAGTAAATGAGCAAAACAAAACTAAAAGAAATAACAATGCTGGAATTAGAACTAAGAAAATAAATCAGCAGAAGGACAAGATGATTCCATCATGTCATTAGTCATTAAAAAGCTACATGCATTACTAATCTACAATCAACCGGTTGAACACACTTGCATGAATGAAAAATCTAATCTATCAAACTTGAAAGTAATCAAATGACATAATGAAATCAAAGCAAAATTTACAAAATGAAATCTACTCTACCTTACATTCTAATATGCTCCATGACATCTACCTCACATCTCCTTCCATGTTGAAAACATCAAAGCTTTATTCAAATTCTTCAAAATTACAAAGTACAACAAAGCTCTCCAAAACTTTCAAAAGCCATCAAGGAAGAACTACAAACTCCAAGCTAAAGAACTCCAAACTCTAAGCTTACAAAATAAGACTAATAAGCTAACAAATGAAGGAGAGAGATCTCCTATTTATACAAAAAGATGAGAAGCCATCTCATTAATGAGAGTCCATGAATCTCTCCCTCTACCTCTAGAATCCTAATCAAAATAGGAACTGATAAGACACATGTCTTCTTAGAGTTACAATACAATTAGGAGATGTGACACATATCCTCATCATGATCCCATGATTCTTTCCACTCAAATTCGAATTTGGCCTTAGAGTGCCACATAAGGGTCTTCTAGAAGCCTCCTTACAACCTACACATGTCAACAATCTCAACCCACTTGTTAGGTATACGCATATGCACATTATTTTCTAATTTTTAACCACAAATTCACTTAAAAGGCTTAGAATTAATAAAGATTGGAAAAACATAAATGTGGCCCAATGATAATGAAAGTGGGATGAATGTGGTGACAAAGTAGTGAAATGGAAGTGAAATGGAGGTGATATAATGGACATAATAGTGAAAGTGTAATGGAAATGAATGACATTTTCAAGGCTCAACAATACTCTCTCAAGAGGCTCTGCATGAGTGGAGGTATTACTTCCTCCTTCCTAGGTCTCATCCCCAAGGAATTGAACCCGTATTCTTTCTCTAGATTTTGTCCCATCTCTCTCTCCAATGTCTCTTATAAAGTTATATCTAAGCTCTTGGATACATAAATTAAAGTAATCCTTCCTTAAATCATTTCAATAAACCAAGGACGTTTTGTTCTGGGTAGGCAAATTTTTGATAATATAATCCTTATTCAAGAAGTAATGGATTCAAGTTGGAGGTGTGGAGATCATGGGATGATTATAAAATTGTATATGGCCAATACACTTGATCGAGTGAATCATGGATATATTTTTAAGGTAATGAGGAAAATGGGTTTCAATTCAAAATTTATTCAATGTGGAATACATTATCTCCCTATGGATTCCCCTCTTGTTAATAGGAGAGAAACCAATTTATTTAAAGATTTTAGGGGACTCGGGAAAGGCTACTTCTCCCCCCTTTCTTGTATATCATTATGGAAAATTCATTGAGTGGGTGTCTGGAGTTTGAAAATGTAGCCACTAATCTTTCAGGCATCAGATTCTCATCTGGAATCAAGAGCATAAACCATGGTCATTTTGCAGATGACACAAATCTTTTGGGAGGTGCCTCATTGGAGATTGAAAAAAGATTCAAAGCAGTTTTGGAAAGGTTCTTATCAACCTCAGGGTTACGGACGAATGAAGTGAAAGCTCATATTTTCACTTGGAACACATTTTCACACATGCAAAAGAAGATAGGGGATAAGCTAGGCTATAAGGTAAATGGGGATTGGCAGGAATTTAAATATCTTGAAGTTCCAATTTACCTTAGGAAAACATCCCTAAAATCTTGGTAGAAAATATTGGATGAAATCAAACTCAAGATGTAAAAGTGGGGAATAAGATGGCTTAATGTTGTTCGGCATTTGGTTCTGGTTAAAATAGTCCTTTCTACCATTCCCATTTACCATTTGTCTACATTTTTGGCTCCCAAATATGTCTTAAACCAAATAGGTTCCTTTCTTAGGAAATTTTTGTGAGAATGAGGAAAGAAGGAGACTAAAAAGTTTCTTTTGGTAAACCAGCAGACTGTTATAGTACCAAAACCCCATGGTGAGCTAAGTATATTGGACCCCTCCCTTGTTAACATCGTGTTGTTAACCAAGTTATTTTGGAGACTCAAAACAAAACCAGACTTGTGGTGGATCCAAGTGCTCCGAGTAAAGTACCTCCAACATCAAGACTCCAAACCTGGGGACAGAACAGGATGTCATGGTTTTTTGATCTGGAAATTGATCTCATCATCATTCTGTTTAATCATCAACCACATATGTTGGATCTTGGGTAATGTAATGAAAATCAATATTTGGAAAGACTCCATCCTTGGTTGGCCCTCATTGAGTCAAGAGCATTCTCTCCATGCCTTAGCGGAACATTTAACCCAGACAGGAATAGTCACCCTAGATCTGATTTTGGATTGGGGAGAGGCATGGAGAATCTCCCCAATAATATTCATCCATCCAGGGAAATCCTTATAAGAAAATTGGTTGGTTGTTCCCCACTCAATTTATTTACAACAAACAAGATCAGTTGGAAGTCCTCTCATTGTACATTCAGAGAGGGCTACAATGCTCCTCTTCAATTTTTAGATTCCTAAAAAATCCTCAGTATGGACCAAGATACAAAGAGCTAATGTGATCCTGAAGGTGAATACATTTTTTTGGCTCCTATCTCACAAGAAAATCTTTTAGATTGAGAATCTGCTAAAATGAGGCATAGTTGGTCCCGCTAGATGTCCCTTGTGTGAAAAAGAAAAGGAATCCATGCCTCATCTCTTTCTTTCATGTTATTCTACAAAGGTTGTTTGGGCCTCTCCTCTCGAACCTCTCTTCACTAGGATCTGATGGCCCTCAAACTTCCTAAACCTCTTCTCCCCTTGGCATAGATCTTACTTAGGCTCTCTTTAGACCAAATTCTCTCTAAAATTTATCTGGAATTCTCTCTCTAAATATTTATGTTGGAAAATTTGGCTAGCCAGAAATAGTTTCATCTTTCGTAATTCTACAATCTCTGTGAAATCTTAGACTCTCAAAGCTCTCTCCTTTTTTTTTGACTACAATCTACCATATTTGGATCCTTCCATTGACTCCCTTGAACTGAGATGGATTTTTCCCTAGATCATATATCCTCCTACCCTTCCTTCCCATCCCCCTGATCCTGGTAAATCAATCCTTTAATGGAAATTCCTGTTGTCCTCACAAGAATTTGATGATTGGAAGCTTCAATATCAATAATGGATTTTGCAATTCGATGGAGCATCCAAGCGCAACCCATGGGTGGTAGGATGGGGAGGAATATTAATAATTCTCGAGGGAATTATAGTTGAAAAATACTCTTGGATTCTTTGGCAAAAGTCAGCCAACCAGGTCGAAATGTATGGGTTATTTTTTGGTGTCTCTCTTGCAAAATATCATGGCATCAAGATATAATCATTATGGGAGGATCCTTATTAATAATCCATCATTTTCAAACTATCTCTCCCCCTAAATATAACACCCTCAACCTCTTATTTCATTAAATAAACAAAATTCTCCCCTCATTCTCTAATTCTTCCTTTTTTTCATATTCTTTGAATTCTTAACTCTGAGGTTGATTCTCAATCCAACAGAGCTTGCCTCATGCCATAGGGGAAAACATAAATTAATGGTGTGACTGGAAAGGTTTTAATTCCATAATGTTTCCTCTGATATCGATCCTTATGACTCCCCATTCTATACCCTTCCCCTTTGTGCCCATGTATCTTTATCCCCATTTCGCTTCCCCCTATAGTTGAGATTGTGCATATATTGGGACTTTGGATAATTCTCCTGAACCTACAATGATGATCCTACATTAGAATTGTGTGGCTCTCCCTGGCATCTCAACCCATGCAAGCACGTTAAATTTTACTTCATGCTCGTCGAGTAGTCCTCTAATCCACTTTGATTATAAAAACAGTTATGGGCTCCCCTCCTTGGATCATCTCACAATGATTCCTCTGACCAAGCATACATGGAGAAATTATGTTGAGATGATATCTTGGATGAAAATTCAATGGGGCAAGGAAAATAAGAATAACTATGAGAGCACTCGTTCAATTGCATATCTTGAGTGAAGTTGGCCTGGCTCTAAGAACTATTAGTGGAATTTGGTGTGGTTCTCTGTTATGCAACCAGATCACAAAACAGAAGAAAATATAGATCAACAACTTGAGAATTAGCCTCTTTAAGGTAGAAACCTCCTTTACATCACATAACTGAACAATTCTTGGATGATACAAATGATAATACCTCCTTGGTATATATAGGAGTCTAAGGGGTCACAATATAATCAGAGTCTACATAACAATAATAATATAAGGGCACAACAATAACAAATGGGGTACAACAATAACATTATGGGGGCTACATGGGCACAACAATAACATTAGGGGGCTACTGGGAACAATAATAATAGTAACATTATAGGGGCCTAGCATGCCCCTCTCCTTCAAAAAAGTGGTGTCCTCAATGATTGAGTACTTATGGATGCTTTTTTATAAAATTATCATCCTCCCATGTGGAATCTTCAGCGAGTAAGTTCTTCCACTTAATGAGATACTCTGAAATTGATCAATTCTGTAGCTATCAAGTTCTTGTTTCCATGACTTCTTCAGGCTCAAATATGATTTTTTCTTCTTTGTCAAGTTTCGACAATACTATTTGAAATGGGGGCTTGTCACAGATAACCTTCTTTAAGCATGAAACATGGAGAACTTGGTGTATTTGAGAACATGCAAGAAACTCCAATTTGTATGCCATAGTACCAATCTTTTGCAACACCTTATAAGGACCATAGTACTTGGGTGATAATTTATTATCCTTCTTATCTTGGTTGAGGTACATTTTTGTGTATGGTTGTAGCCATAAAGATACCCAATCGCCTACATCGAAACTTCTTTCACTACGATGTTGATATACCTGTTGTTTCATTGAATTCCGCACCAGAGTGAGGTTATCCTTTAAGAGTTGAAGGACTTGTTGTTGATACTCGATGTGATATTCCACTACAGGAACCTTAGAATTTTCTCTTAAAGATGATGTGATGGACGATGGATGATATCCATAAAGTGCCATAAATGGGGTCATTTTTTCTGTAGTATGGAAGGAAATGTTATACCACCATTTAGCCATAGGTAACCACTTGACCCATTGTGTTTGTTTATAATGTACAAATCAATGAATATATTATTCCAAACATTTGTCCACTATCTCAGTTTTCCCATCATATTGAGGAAGATAAGCTGAGTTACGAGGTAATTGAGTACCAAGACAAGAAAATAATTATGTCCAAAAATTTCTGGTGAAAATGGGATCTCTGTCACTTACAATAATCTTTGGGTTTCCATCTATCTTTTGAATTGTTTCCGTAAATGTAATAGCAATCGTACTTTCCTTAAAACAATGAGATATTGCACAAAATTGTGCATACTTGGTAAGTCTATCAACTGCCACCATGATGACACTATTTCCTTCAGACTTGGGTAAAACTATGATAAAATCCATTGGGACCTTCTCCCAACACTAACTTGGAATGGCTAAAGGTTGTAACAGACATGGGGCCTTAATTTTCTCAACTTTATTTTGTTGGCAAGCCAAACATTCTACCACAAACTTTCGAATATCATATTTAAGGAAATCCCAAAAAAATCCTTCTTGACCCAATGGTAAGATTTTAAAAATCCTTAGTGCCCTCCTAAGTAGGAGGTGTGCAATTCCAAAAAGATCTTTTGTTTTAGTTGTGACTTCTTACAAATATATAAGTGATCTTTGTACCATAATGAATCATTTTTCCATATAAATGTATCAGATGTACTAGGATCTTGCTATAACTTTTGAATGAGTGTACACACCTCTTCGTCTTTCTTCCATTCATCCATTGCTTTAGTTATCCAATCAGGTTGGATAATAGAAATGGCACAAAGCAATGCTTCCACATCTTCATCCTTTCTTCAGAGTGCATTTGCAACAACATTTTGCTTCCCTTTTTTTTTGGTGATTTCAAATTCATAACCCAACATCTTTGTGACCCATTTTTGTTGCTCTTCTGAAGATAATCTTTGTTCCAAAAATTATTTAAGGCTATCATGATCTATTTTTACCTTGAAGTGTATTCCCATTAGGTAAGGTCATCATTGCTTTAGTGCATGTAGTATTTCCAACATTTCCTTCTCATAAATAGCTTTGTGTAAATTCTTTCCTTTGATTGGACGACTTTCAAAAGAAATGGGTCTTCCTTCTTGCATTAAAACATCACCAATCCCATTTCTTGAGGCATCACATTCCACAATAAAAGCTTTTGTGAAGTCTGGTGTAGCTAATACCAGTGCTTGGCACATTGCCTTTTTAAGATGCTCAAAGGCCTTAGTTGCTTCTGGAGTCCAAGAAAATGCATATTTCTTCAGTAATGTTGTTAGAGGTGCTGCTATTCTCCTATAATTCTTAACAAACTTGTGATAATACCCTGTCTACTCGATAAATCCTCACATATGCTTTATGGATGTGGGTATTTTCGATTCCTTAATGGCTTTAATTTTGTTAGAGCCTACCTTAACACCTTCATAAGATACAATATGACCCATATATTCCACCTCCTATACTCCAAAGAAACATTTGGAGATTTTTGCATATAATTGTTTCTCCTCCAATAGCTTGAGCACTCTATCAACATGTTGAACATGATCCTTCAAAGACTTGTTGTAGATTAGTATATCATCAAAAAATACTAACACAAATTTTCTAAGAAGGGTTTGAAATGGATTCATCAAAACCTTGAAATGTAGAA
>APFE031147327.1:91373-108375 GCA_000404065.3 Pinus taeda | reverse complement strand
AGCTGATGATAATGCATTCACAATGGTTATTTACTGGAGATTGGTTCATTTTTTAATGAGCTTAAACTCTGGGGGAAACATTTGCTCATTGCTTAGGTTTAATTTTTAACGATCTTGAACTTCACATAAAAACTGCTCGTGAAAATGGTCATTTATTATTTGATTCACTGTTAGCACTTTGTTCTTTAAATGGTTATACTACCTACCCAATTGCTTCATCAAACCGATTATAAATGAAAACACATGCTTGAAAAATGAGTTAAAACACTAATACCTTACTCGAATTACGTGAATAGTAATTTAAAAGTGACTTTTACCTCTCATTTTACCATTTCATTTGAACTTGGTTTGTTGGAGCTCTAGAGGTGCTTTTCCCCTCTGATTTTCACTAGTTGATTCTGGGAGATTCTCGACGCCGCTTGGACCAGGTAAGAGCTAAACCTGAGCTCTTCAGTTACATTCCTTCCTTTTTGAATTCTGAGCATGTTTCCCTGCTTTACTGAGCCCCTCAGGTTTGAACAATTCACGCTGGCCCCATCGTACCCTTCCAATAACGAAAGGTGCAATGCATACTAGATTGGTTACTGTCCAGTCAGTATGCATCGCTCCTAGTACACTGCTGGGGTGTGATGGGCGCAAGGAGGGAAACTTTTACACTGTTTTCTCATGCAATTTTTGCCTGTTTTTTGCCAAATCAGGACCCTGACTCTTCTCTTGTTTGTTTGAAGAGATTCATCGGAGCAAAATGGTTATTACATGGCAAGAACACGAGCATGAAGAAGAGGACATGGTTGCTTTACATGATCCGGGTACAGTAACTGCACTGCGGAACTGTGGCCTCCTCAAGTTTTTCCGCATCTCTAGCATGAGGAAACAAATCAACTTGTTGCAATATTTCCTCGATGCATGGGATCCTATGAACCAGGTGTTCCAGATCAAAGGAAAATCCATCCTCCTGACTGTCGTGGACATCTATTTTTTGATCGGTTTATATAGGTGTGGCACCTCTCTCTCGTTATCAAGTTCTACTCATGGGGGTGAATCCGTGAGAGATTACATTCATCGATATTGTAGAGAGGGATCTTAGCCGAGTAGGGACAACAAGATCAACATCCGAGATGTCACTGACCAATCCTTGAGGACCATTCTGTTCACTTTTGCTAGACTGGCTGGTAGTGCAGCTCTTCACGTGGCTAACAGGTCTTATATGTAGTACACCTTGGAATGCCTTGAACCGAAGGTGTTCAACTGGTGTGATGCAGTACTCCCTATGATGAAAGAACAACTGACCAAGGTGAAAGGCAGAAAATCCAAGAATTTTGGCTATGGTTCTATTTTGACTGCTTTTGCCTTGGAAAAGATCCCATTGATGCAGCTGCAGTACATCTCACTCAGTTTACCTCCACTGACTGAGCCATGGATGCAGAGATGGGCTGACCTCATGGACCGACATGCTGGCCACTCCTAGATTTCTTTCTCTAACACCTTCTTCGAGTGGTTCAATCACAAGGATATGGTTTATGCTGAGTGTCCATATGCTGGTATGGATTTCCGAGGTGACCCGGATTTGGTGCTGCCGGCTGGTGAGCAGTGGGGTGCTTTAGGTAAATTCTCTAACCATATCTTTGTTTATTGCTTTCATAATGTTCTTATTCTTTCTTTGATCAAGACTAATTAAAACTCATGTTCTCATGTAGACATTGGACTAGTTCGACCAGTAGTATGCTTGAGAGCACCAGCTGCTGCTCAGGCAGGAGAAGCTGTGGGGAGAGCCATCCTCCATGACCTTGATGTGGCTGAGACCCTTTCAGCATTATAGGATCAGGTCGAGGGTCTCACTCTTGGTATTCTGGACGTGAGGACCGAAGAGCTGCCTCTGAGGTTGCAGCGACATACTACTGGTGTGCTAAGTCGATGGACTAGGCTTTTACGCATGATTGCACAGGCGGTGACTTGTTATCACCAGCATCATTAGACTAGGGTGCCCCCTAGCATTTTGAGTTTTGGGTCATTTAACCGATTTTGTCTTGGTTACAGAACATTATATGTAAACCATAAATAGTTAATATATATAATATATATATATATATATAATATATATATATTTGATTTTTGGAGCTTTATTTTGGTTAAGTTACATGATCTTGATGCAAATATTGATGCAATGCTTCTTTTTATAAATGTCGCAAATGTCTATCTAACACATAATTTGCTAATGAGTCTGTTAATGTGTTTAAATTTTTGGAAATATGTTGATATTGAATAGAATCAAACTGTCTTTCCAAAATCCTGACCCTTAGGAACATACGATAGATAGTTGGATTCCATACAGAGTAGATACCAATGATTTGTAGAATGACGAGTTGTGAGTATGGCCTGACGACAATTCAGCGTATGCCAAGTGTGATGGCATCAGAGAGGAGTTCTATCAACATGTTGTATTTAACGATATTGTTCGTTGACTGACCAATACATATCCCTCTGAAACTCACTAACTCGCCGCCAGGATCGAAGATGGCCTAGGCCGTAGAAGATAAGTTACGTGAACTATGACTTGCTCTGTCAGCATATCCAACAAATGGTCCCAATAGGTTCGACATCTACAGCAAATTTAAAAAGCGGATTACCTGACCAAAACAATTACCCTTAGCGAAAATAAAAATGTAACAAAAGCATAGGTGTTACTATGTTGAGTTAAGAATAGTAACGCTTGAGGTACAACTCGTTGCGGGGTTGCGCCAGTGGAATCCCATCATAATCCACCAACTCAGAGGTTCCTTTTGATAATACATGCTTAACAATATAGGGACCCATCCATAAAGACTTGAACTTACCTGCTCCCAACTTATCAGACTCCTGGTCGTAAAGTAAGACTAGGTCACCTTCTGAGAAGACAGGAGGTTTGACATTTTTGTCAAACTGCACTTTGACTCATTTCTTATGGGCTTGGGTTTCATCCAATTGGATTAATTCCAAGAAACGAGCCTCTTCTTCTGAATTTCCATGGAGAAGGTCAACCGTGAGCTTGAGGGACGACATTTCACACTAAACTGGAAAGATTGCTTCCAGGCCATACACCAGTTGAAAAGGTGTAAACCCGGTCGCATTCCTCATCGATGTCCAGTATGCCCACAAGGTCGAGTACAGGATCAGGTGCCAACTCCATTTATGGACTCCAATCATCCTTTGCAGCATGTGCTTCAGGACCTTGTTGATTGCCTCAACTTGCCCGTTAGCTTGCGGATAATACAAAGTAGAGCTATCATGAAACAGTCCTAATTTGGTAGCCAACTCAACCATCATGTGATTGCGAAAATGTGATCCATGATCTGTGATTATGGCCTGTGGAATGCCGAATTTGGAGACTACATGATTGAAAAAGAAGAGGGTTGTCGTTTCGCCACTGTTGTTTAATGTAGGCATCACCTCGGCCCATTTCGTAAAATAGTCTACTGCGACTATGATATACCCATGCCCCCCGGCGGAGGTGGGGTTACATGTCATGAAATCTATGCCCCATTTGGCGAATGGCCCAACATCTACTACTAGCTGCAAAGGTGCGGAAGGTATTCTAGTTTTGCGATCGAAGATTTGACAAGCATGGCAACTTCTGACTGTGGTTATGCAATATTTGAACATTGTTGGCCAGAAGTATCCTACTCGTAAAATCTTTTGAGATGTAGCATTACCAAATTGATGCCCCCCACATGCGCTTGAATGATAATCGTTTAGGAATTTTTCGGCCTCCTCATGGGTGAGGAACCTCCACAGAACGGTATCGATACCACGATGGTAAAGTGTATCACCGACGATCACGTACTCTTTTGCTTGGTATCAAATCTATCGTTGTTTCGAGCGTGAGGTATTAGACCTATATGTTTGGGTTTGGAGATAGATTATTATATCTCCATACCACATATTTCTTGAAGATATAAGAAACAAATTTTCATCCACGATCGCTTCATTAGATGTTGCATCGTTGGACGATGATGGGAGATCACATAGTAACTCTGCAAAAACCAGGGCTTTCTTTGATTTGGATTTTTTGAATTCCAGATCAAACTCTTATAAAATTGATATCCATTTTGAATATTTTCCCCCCCAGCAACTGTCATGACAATATATAAGTCATGGGATTGCAATATGATAAAATGGTAGTTTTTCTGAGGAGGACATAGTGTCGAAATCTCTGTATCGCTTGAACAACTGCGAGAGCTAGCTTTTCAACATAGGAGTACTTCATTTATGTATCATTTAAGTTCCGACTTAAATAATATATTGGATGTTCAATTCCATCGTCTTCTTGAACTAAGACCATTGATATGGCTGTATCCGTTGCATCCAGATACAAGTTAAAGTCTTTTTTATAATCAGGAGCATACATTAATGACACTTTTATTAGGTATTACTTTAAAGCATCAAAGGACGCTTGCACGACCTGATCCCAGATGAATGGTACTTCTTTTTTCAACAGACGAGTATAACCTTTAGGAAGTTCGGCGTAATTTGGAATGAACCTCCTCAGAAATTCTGCTTTCCCTTGGAGTTTCTAAATCTGAAGCAAATTTGAAGGTGGAGGCAAATCAATGATTTCCCGAACCTTACATGGGTCGAGACGAATCCCATCCTTTGAGACCACAAAGCCAAGTAAGCAACCAGAACTAACACAAAACACACATTTGTGCGGATTGAGTTGTATCTTGTAGTGGTGGCAACGTACAAATATTGCTCTCAAATGTTGCGGATGATCGGTCTGCTTCCGTGAATTTGCCAAAAGATCGTTGAGATATGGTTGAACGATGTTCTTCATGTCATGGAAAGCATAATTTATTGCTCTCTAAAATGTTTCCCCTGTGTTCTTTAAACCAAAGGGTAGCTTGCGATATGCGAATGTGCCCCATGGACAAATAAATGCAATCTTTGACTGGTCCTGTGGGTGGATATTTATTTGATTATACCTGGAAAATCCATCCATAAATGAAATGATTTCACATCCGATGCATTCATCAATTATATGGTCAATGAAGGGTGTAGGGTAGTTGTCTTTCGGGAAAGATTGATTTACATCCCTATAATCGATGCACACTCTAATCTTTCCTTGTTTTTTCATTACAGGAACAATATTCGATACCCAATCAGTTAGAGGAACCAGGTAAATAAAACCATCATGGAGTTGTTTTTCAACTTCTGCCTTGATGGCAGCGGCTTTCTTGGGGTGCACCTGCTAGAGTCGTTACCATACCGGTTTGACATCTGGATACATCTTTATTTCATGTTCAACTATGCTCGAGTCAATGCCTGACATTTCGTCATATGACCAAGCAAAGACATATTTAAACTCGCAAAAGAGAGCATAATATACTTCTAGTTCTAAAGGAGAACAAGATTTGCCAACATGAATATTCTCTACAACATCTGTTTTGGTCGAGATATTTATGGCGATAGTCTCTTCAATATTGGACAGGTTTCGCTCGGAATCCACTGTATTTACAGTATTTGACAGAAAGTCAAAAACCGAGGGATGATCAAGGTCACTGGAATGATCCTCCTTACAATCCAAAAGATGGGAACGATGGTGGTAATCTTCCCATGGTGCCCCATCAATCATCATTGACTGAAAGGGGTGCCATATTCCTTAAACCTATCTATCCATACACTTGATGAGCATTGATTCGAGTTTGCCTCCCATGCCGAAAACATTCATTGCTACAATATTTCTATTGGGATTGGAGGCAATACCTGTAGATGATCCATGTTAATATCGTTTTCGGTCATCTTTTGAATTGAAGATATCATATTGTAGGTTCCCACTGTTGCCACTTCTGCCAAATTGATTGGAGGCAGTAGGGTAAAAGTCCCCATCAATGTAGGGTCTTTTAGAAGGCCTACTCCGATACTTTGAAGTGAATGAGGGCTTCTATGGATCATTGGAATGCTTCTCGTAATTTGTGAACTATTGGAGAGAAATTTTTTTTGGTCGATGACCGTAATTCCTCCTTGTAAGGGAAATGCAACCTTCCTGAAGTACGTCGACACAACGGTTGCCATAGCATATATTCAGGGCCTTCCGAGTAGGATGTTGTAATCGAGGTTTCCGTCGATAACTTCAACATCAATTTCTACTGTTTTTCCCCCCAGGTTGACTTACAAGTTACTTAATATCCCATATGGAGTGTATGTTCATCCATCAAATGCTTTTAATGTCGTTAACAATCTCGACAAGGTTGGAGATCCTAAAGTTTTCCAGTAACTCATCGACATAATACATGTAGATGCCCCCTCATCAATAATTGTTCGATGAACATTTTTGTTGAGGGCTTTCACTTGAATAAGGAAAGCTAGTTGAGATGGTAAATGAGGGTCATATCCTTTGTGATTAAAGGACACAAAATTGGAATCCATTGGGTCAATCCCACCGATCGCTGACAATAAAGCTTGCTTTTGGGAGGGGAAATTTTGCAGTACCTCAAGTGTCGACATGGCGGACGACGATTGGGCCAGATCCTCCACTATATTATAATGATGTGCTACTCTGGCACAAGGATTAAACATCGATTTGTGTACTACTCCCTTTGGCGGTTTTATTGTTAGTTCAGGAGTGACGGGTGGCACAACTTCGGGTGAAGTTGTTGTCGAATTACTAGGTTGATCATTATCTTTGTTGTTCGACATCTGTGGATTCCCGTAATCTTTATTCCTTTTCGATACTAAAGCATCATTTAGCTGCTTTGAGACAGACAACATTAGCACTTAGGACGGGGAAGCATTGTCGCTAGCAACCAGATTTGTTCCTGGATTTGGAAACGGATCAATCAATACTGCTGAGGTTTTTGAACTCTTGAAGAATTTCCTAAGCTCAACTTTATATGGACACTCTCTTGTCCAATGATCCTCATCACATATCAAGCATGGATGACTTGGTTTCCTATCTCCATAAGGTTTTGCAGAAGATTTTTCAAGAGACAACTCCTCCTGCTTCTTCTTCTTCCCTTTCTTTTCCTTATTGCCTCTTGGTTGCTTGGGATCTTTGCCTTTGTCAGTCGACACGAAATTTACTTCCGAGGTGAGAAGTTATTCATTTTCATTTTGACTTGAAACCGTACGGGCCTTCTTTGACATAGCCTTTATGGTTTTCGTGCTAATCGTACTTATCACGCCATTGCCGACATGAGAGTCTTTGTTTAATTTAGGAAGGGGAGGAATGGAAAATTCCAGTCTAGGAGCATCAGGAATTTTATCGTAGAGCATGCCAGACTGTGTATATATCAATTCTAGATATTTTGCACAAGCAATAACTTTCTCTTCAGTGACGACTCCTCCCTTCGCCACATCTTCTGTAATAGAAGGTAACAATGACTTAATAAACCATTCAGCCAATAGCTAATCAGGAACATATGTTTTTACCATTCTACGACGACGTCGCCACTCATGAATATGATCGAATATGTGAGTGGTCGTCGTTTGTTTGACATTGGTAAAAAGTTATGTTCCTGTTTCGTACCTTATGGGTAACTAAAAATGGGTTAAAAAGCTTGTGGCTAGGGTACTGAAGTTGTCAAAAGAAGCTCTAGGCAACTCGATATACCATTTTGCTGCCAGACCAGTTAACGTTCACTGAAAAAGGTGAAGCCTGATCGAATCATTGTTGGGAGTGTTTGATGAACACCACAGATGAAAAGTCATCACATGATTTGACGGGTCTTCACCCGGATTTCCTTTAAATTTAGGAATATCTAATGGAAGTTTATGTGGAATCGCTGGCCACCAAGGGGCGTAAGCAATTGGATCGTTCGTTAGCTGATTTATATCTGGTAACTCTAAAGTCTCCACGAAAGGCAATTGTTGATCCAGGCTCGACGAAGCATACCCAGGATAAGATGGAATTGCCTGAGCAGTTGGTCTTTACATACCAGCATATTGCATTTGATGCTGGTAACTTTGGTAAGGTTGATGGGCATGACCATTATGATATGATTGATGTTGACCATTTTGAATGTACTGCTGCCCATTACTTGCAAAGACTTGTTGCTCAGATCCTTGGCAAGATTGTTGGAAATTGCGGTTGTTGATATTGTACTAGCCATGGTTGTGAGCCATGAGCTGTTGTCCAGTACTGACTGTTTGACCAAGATGAGGGGTAATGGTCCCCATTTGAACCTGGGTCATTCCACTAGTCAGTGATTGTGGTTGCCTCACAGGGACAGGAGGTTGTTGTATTACAACCTGAGAAACCTGAGGTTGGCATACAACAGGAAACACTTGTACTTGCGACACCGTCACAATAGCCGGCGTAGTGGGGATATTTGACATAGGTAAACTTTGTTGCGTCAAGTATAAAACTCTTGGTTGTTGAGGCAGTACTGGCACCCATCCGCTAGATGTAATTCCAACATACCCTGAATTCTATTGTGAACTCTCGTATGGTTGTCCTCCCAGAGGAGACAATGAAAGGGTATACTACCCTCCATATGGCGGTAATCTAGTGCTCAAAGGAATGATTTTCCTTTAGGGACCGGATTGCCCAAATTGACACTGCAAAGGATCAATTTGTTGAGACTCAACATAAGAGATTCCAAATATTGTTCCGGACGAACAAACAGGAATAGTCCACACTATCGAAACAGCCCCTGGATGGATTCCATCCAGCGATTGAGAGCTAGTTGGGACAGATGGCACACTAGCAAACATTGTTGGAGTAGCAGCAGGAAGTTCTGCTGCTGCTGTGTTGGATGACACAGTCCTAGATGTCAACGGTTGTTTAGACATATTTAGTCTATCAAAAATATTCCTCAGCGATTCTTCACGAACTTCCGATGGTCAAAGACTAACTTCTGATGAAGAAGGATATAGGGTGATCCCAGCCCCAAATTGCGATGGAGCGTTAGATGGAGGATCCTCCACAATCTCTTCTATGGCAATCAATCCAGGCATAAGAGGTAGACCGTCAGGTCCGAAAAATATTTATGGTGCCGAAGAAGGTATAGGTTATATAGCAACTGATGTTTGAGGAGTAACACCTTCCGAATCAGTTGTAGATGGAGCTAGTTCAGGAATAGAAGTGTTTACCGTCACACTAGGATCAGTTGTAATGTCCTTTTGTGGCTGCAGAATTTCTTCTGTAGAGGCAGGGATACCAAAAATGTTTAGAGTAACCGAAGTGTTTGAGGATTTTGGAGTACTTGCTCCAACCAACCTAGGGGACTTCGATCCATTCAAATAAGTTCGTCTCGTCCGGACTAGTTTTGTTTCCAGAGTCAACGATGGTTTACTCATAAGCCTCCGCGAATGAAAGGGTTTTGATTGACTTTCATCCATGGTTGCGGATTACTCGATCAACTCAAAATAATAGGGGAAAATGATTCCGAATTAAATTAATTTTAGACGCTTTGACACAACTTGTTTTTTCAATTTTTAAGAGACGAGAAAAAACAAAAGATGACTCTAGTTGCCTTCGATTTTTAATGACCCTAAAGTGAAAAGTGCTCATATGGACCTTTTCCTTTAAGGAGTTTGAAAAGGAACAAAAGAGACTACTCTAGAAATCTAGACAGAGGGATAACCAAACCAATTGCAAAACTGCAGAATACTTTTTACGGTACGGCAGTCAATCTTCCTGAATCCTTTGTTCAGTGCATTGTGATCGATAGGGCGGTAGACATGACTTCCTAAGGATAAAGGATATAGCCTATTGTGGTCTCCCAATATATACTCGACGGTACGTGGGAGCACAAGTCCGTACTAGCACTTGTCGTCTCAAAGAGGAAGAGTCACCCAACCAACAATGAAAGCAATAGTTACCAGGCTTTACAACGCCGGAATACATCTCTAGCCTAGACTTCTAAATGTTGTGTGTTAGGTTCAAAAGTGTTTTTATGTTCATTGAATTTATTTTACAGTTGATCTTGTTTAAGAAATTTTCCTTTCAGGTTCACCATGTGATGTAGATATAAAATTCCTAAAATGCAGTCTAAGATGATAAACAATCATTTAATCTTCTTTTTGTAATGAAAATCCTAGCTACTAAGGAAAGAGAGACGATATTGTTTCAACATAGAGCACAAAGCACACACTAGATGCACTGTCCTAAATCAAACCAACAAGCAGTCTAAATGCAAATTCACATGCATGTATTTGTTTTCAGCCTTCTTAATGTTTGAATGACAAGAAGAATGCTAAGTACAAATCTGAATTATCTTTTCAAAGTGACAGTACTAACAACTTTTCTTCAAAATACGAAAGGAAGATAATGACGACACTTGGTGATTTTGAATTGAAAACAACTTTCGACACTTGAAAAAATACTAATTCAAATCAAATACAAGATTAATAGTATGATCGACCATCAAGAACAATAGGATTCTCTTCTATGACTAAAAACGACGCTTGCAACACTTCCAAATCAAGAAACGACAGTTCGATTACACTACTTCTTTGTAAAAGAGAACTAAAAATGGCACATAATACACAAAAACATTTACAGTTATTTGCACAATAGAGGCAGAATGATGGAAAGGAAGGGGTTTCCACAGAGGTGTACTGATCACAGATAGTAAAAACTCTAGAATAATGCTGAAGAGAGTGAACAAAAACCAAAATCTGGAAGCAGAAGAGGTCTTGTCCGATCAGCGCACCCGTAATACAGGGAAAGTGCGATGCAACGCACCTACTGCACATGGGAGGTTTGATGCATCTAGATTACCAAGAGGAAAAGGTGCGATGGTCCAGGGACGAGACTTCAACTTGGTTTTTGGTCACAGTTTGCAGCTCAGTTCAGGGATTTAGGCCAAGCAAATAATGTTCAATAGATATAAATCATAGGGGTTGATCTAATGAGGTTACTAGGGCCACCACCAGGGCAATTAGAATGTTTGAAAATCTATTGTTCAGTTTATAAACAAAACTCGGAGTTAGACTGAAGCAACATTGATCTACATTGCACTTGCATAGAAAATGCAGTTTGAAGTCTAGCTGGCTTGACTTCAGGCTCCTTCTGTAATTTTATAAAACAAACAAATATAGACAAGAAAACAATCTATTCACTCCCCAGTGGAGTCGGCATTTTGTTATCGGGAAATCTAGTGTCCACTCGGAGCTACTAGTCCCACTAAGACTGGTAGCTATCTTAGAAACAAACAAATTAAAACCACTTTCGTTTTCTTTTATGAGAAGTAAACAAGAGGGGAACAAAGCACACCAACCTCAGTCTTGCGCTTGGTTCCTTGCTTGGTTCCTCTCCCTTCTAATAGATCTTCACGACTCCTTCTTCATCTACCCAGCTTCAAAGAGCACCTATGGAATCAAATACGCATAATATTATCGAAGAACAGAGATCTACAATAATAAACAATACAGGACCATATATGTATTGACCACACGAATGCATATATCATCAAACATACAAGAATGTGGAGGAAAACTTGAATAGCTTTATTAATATCAAGAATAGCAAAAAGGATTACAACCAATTGTTCTGACCCAGCGTCACCCTCTCAGCATGAAATCCCTTCTTCACCTCATGAAAATCTTAGATCACCCAACACTATGATGTTGCACCAGGAAACCAACAACACTTCCTTACAATATACAAGATTCCAGCCTCTGGATCTCTGTGATGAGGGATCCATATATAGATGATTACAGGGGGGTGAGTTAGCTTTTAGGATTTTGATTAGTGTCCTCTATCTGATAGTTCTTGATTCCACTTGGAGATTGATGATCTCTTACTCATCCCTGGGTGAATTCAGAGAGGCAAGTGTCACAGGAGAAGTTTCTGGAAGATTCCATGATGATCCATCTTGCAAACTATCTCTTCCATTTGTCTACTCTCGCCCATCGCACCCTACAGAAGGGCATTCCAGTATGCATCGCATGTTTTACACTAAGCAGGTGAGATGCATCACACCCTCTGCACTAGGCAGTCTGTATGGTCCAATTTTGACTAGTTCTGAGCAGTTTTCTTTGGAGAACTTCTGGGAGATGATGTAATCAGCTGACCTTGATCCTTTAGGGCATGAAGCAACACTTTTAGGGACTTAGGAGCCCTTGGTTTATGGACATGTATGATTGGGTTTGCAGTGCCCAAAAATGTCTATAACACATAAGGAACATGGAGAGACACATGAAAAATAATAAAATTCATTTGAACAACATTAGGGGGGTATTTTGCTTGAAGAATTGGAGATGGAAAAAGAGAGAACACAAGAGATGCAACATACACAACACAAGGATAAATTTGAATTACGAAGAGATGTTGAAAACATGAAGGAAATCAAGAATTCAATTGGCAAAGAAGTTGGACAAAATCACTACGTGAGAAATTAATTTCCTCTCAATTCATTGGTGGCCTGAAAGGTGGATATGATGTTTCTCAGGAAATCCCAAAGGAATGGGGTTGATGAATTGATATTATTAAATTCCTAGAGGATATTTGGAAGATTTTTTGTTGTATTTTAATTTTACCATGAGTTATAGAATCCTTGGTTTTTGGGTGGAACCACATTGTGCTCGAAATGGTGGAGACCATTAGTCTTTGAAATCCCTGTGCAATCTGTTGATTTTCAACTCCATTGGCGGGTGAATATGGATGGTTCTTTGGATTCCCTAATCTAACTAATGTTTATGTTTATGCCCTAAGGAAAACATCCATCAACCTCTAGAATATAGCTCAGGGATGACAACTACAAGTGAGACTTGGCTATAGTTGTCTAGGTTGGTTGGAGATTCATAGTCCCATTGACTTGAGATAATTATGTCTCATGTTCTCAAGAAATCAAATATATATATATATATATATATATATATATATATATATATATATATATATATATATATGTATGTATGTATATATGCCTATTTCATTGTTGGTTTCAAAATATCTTCATTGATGCCATGGTTCATGATTTATTTAGCTATATGATTCACCAATGTGTTTTTGTTACTATGCAAAAGGTGTTGGAACAACAAGTAGTAGATTTGATTGAGTTCTTGTAGTGACTAGCATGTAATCTTTATTAACGTGGAGAATTAACTTAGTTTTTATTATGGTACTATGCATATTACTTTGTATAAATTATAAGTTAGATGAGGATGTTAAAGGATGAAATGCATAACATTATACTAATACCTTTGATATAAGAGATAATTGATCATGATGGTGCTAGGTTGCACTAGTAGAAACGAGTTCCCAACACTTAAAATGAATTACACGAAGTAATTTTGTAATACGGTATTCAATGCATAATTAAACTGTTGTAAAATGCATAGCTAATTTTTACATTCTTGTTTGGTGGGAAGGAATTTTGATGTTATTCCCGGCATTTTCATCCTACCATTTAACTAGATATAGATGCAAATGGGTATGTTCACCTAGTCACTCAGTTGATATGCCTTTTGAGTCAAAAGAAAATCAAGTTTTCATTTTGTATTCGTGAGCTACTACAATTCTAGTTTTTCTATGAAGAAATGCACTTGAAATGTTGTTAAAATTGTTATCACAGTTAGGAATGAGCTTTTCTCAAGTATAGGTTTAGAAACCTTATGAATTTGTTAGCCTCTAAGTGCTAGATATATTTCTAGAAAAGGTATAAAGCTAGAGGAAAGCTCTCTATGTTTAAATGTTGGAAAAAAGTTTAAATATGAATTTATTTATTTTTTACGAGATCGTGTAAGTCGAGGTCTAAAGGTCGACCTGAATTGCACAGACTCTAGCAAGGTTTGTCACTTGATCGCCTACGGGGTGACCTAACTCTCCACATTCGCAAGAAAAGAGCTTATCAGTCAAGGAGGTTACGAGGTCAAGGGGTCGGATCACCCAACCCTCTTCATTACAACACCATGAGCCTGGAAGTTAGCCCCAACCTAGGTCAAGAGGTCAGGGGTCGATCTCAACTCTTGTCAATTAATTGTGATCAAGAGGAGGTTGACCCTGACCTACCTTGGGGTTTGTTATTTCCACATAGAAAACCACATGGGCTACCACGTGGCCAGGCTAGGTGCCATGTGGGATGCCATATGGGTGTGTTAGATGCCACGTAGGCACCAAGTTAACGTGGTGAGGTGTAATTGGCTAAGATTTAAAAGGTCATAAATTTTAATATGTAAGCCAATTTGAGACAAAATTTCCATCATTAGAATAGTCTTGAAGAGAAGAATGCAATGACATTGTATATTTCAAATTCTAGAAAAGTTAAAGAAAGACAAAATTTTAGCTCCCGTTCCCATAATTGTATTTTAGGAGATCGATTAGCATATTAACCATGTCCTTCTAATTCTAGTTGGGTTGGGGTTAGGAGGGGGTGTTTTTATTGGTGGTATCAGATATGGGATCATAGATGGTATCAGAGATGGGCCCTACCATGAGAAAAAAAGCAACATGTTTTACTGTGAATGATTGAATTCATGCATGATTGATATATCTTTACTGGTATTGAGGAACTAACAATTTTTGTTGACATAAATATGTTTGTTTCGATGCATGCATGCATACATTCGTGCTAACATGGTTTTTTTACTTTTGGCTTTGCTATAATAATTCTATAAAAGAAAGTTTATGGCATGATTCATTACTATTCATTTACTTTATCATGTATCTAAAAATTGCATCTGAATGAAAGCACATCACAAGCAACAAAAAGGTAGGGAAAGATAAAGAAACTAGTATCTTTTGAAAAGAATGGTGTTGATAGTGTTTGAGCCACCAACATTTAGGGTATCTCCATAATATGTAGTGCCAACTAGACCTAAAACCATTTGGAGTAGGAGTCCCACTAGTGGGTGGTAGTGTAATGCCTTGATCAAGGTAATGAACATAGGTAAGTATGATAACTTTGGGTGAGATAAAGTTTGTGACCTTATGGAGAGTCAAGTGTGATGCATTAAGGTTCTAAAACATGGAGGGGAAAATAAAGTGTGCCCCTTAGAAACCTGTAATAGTACACAACTTGAAAGGAACACAATTGTGAGGAGGAAACTGTGAAATCTCTGTTGGGAATACATCTTGAAATTTCTACAAAATTAGATGCCTCTTCAAGACTTGTGCATCCTCAACATTCTTACCTTTATCACTAGAAACATGCATAATGAACAATACACACCCTTTCCTCCAACTATGCTTTTCCTACATAGATGTAATCATTCTTACTAATGTAGGCTTATTCCTACCCTGTAATACTCTCCTCTCTGTCATCATCCAAGCACTTGATAGACTTCCCATACCAATCCACCTTAGTCCTCTCAAGGTACAACCAATCCATACACAAAAGCATCGTGTACGAACCTAAAGGAAGCACATTTATATGTGTTTATGAAGACATACCTTCTAGGATAAATTCACAAGATCTAACCCAGTGATGAACACTTTCCTTAGTACATGTAGCTAACTACACCAAACAAGACTCTACATGCACTTATTTACTCAAACCACATTTATCTACCAGGTAAGGATTAACATAATTCTAATTAGATCTAAGGTCAATCAAAATGGAAACAACTCTATCAAAGAACCTACCTTCCATATGAATAATGGATGCTTGGTGATCTGTCTGCTTGTTAACAAATGTTGAATAGATCCAAGCAATTCTTTGATCCACATCCCCAACTATTTATGCCTCCTGAGAAACCACCCTAGTACAATGTAAAATTCTTCTTATGATGATCTTTGCCACAAATCCAACACTATAATGGTTCCATTCCAACACCTTTATTTTCCTACTCTCCAGACTGAGTTCCATGTCCCTTCTCTACTGCATTAAAATTCTTGTAAGGAGAAACATTTTCCTTCTCACCTACATCTTGAGGTCCTTCCCACTTCGATGGCCACTTTCCTTTAGTCTTATCATTCCATTTCCAATTCTTATTAGACTCAGACCTACGCTTTGATTGCTCATAATAATGCTTCAACTTTCCAATGACTTCCTCCATTGACTGAAGCTCGTCATACTCAATTCTATCCTTGAATGCTACTGGTAGTCCACTAATGAAATTTTGAATTTTTGCCTTCTCATCCTTGACGTAATTCATATACCTCAACAACTCCAAAAACTTAGTCATGTACTCCTCATCAGCCATATATCCCATCTTCAGCTCATAAAACTCCTTAGCCTTACCATCATCGTATCTCTAGAACAAGTGCTTCTTTTGAAAAAGCCTTTAAAACTCATGCCAGCTCCACTCCTCTATCTTGATGTCTTTGATAAACTTCAAATCCTCCCACCAAATGTCTCATTTCGCTTTGAGGCTTAAAATAACTATTTTGGCTTTCATGTTCCCTACATAAGCATGCAACTCAAAGAACTTCTTCATCCCAAGCAACCATGCCTCTACATCCTATAGTTTGTTCAGCTCTACATCGAATGTAAGAGGCTTGGATTTCTTGAAATCATCTAAAAAGTATCCTCTCTCACTCCTTTTATAAGGATGATAACAATGATGACCATGATACTTGTTTGAACCAAACTAGAATAGAATCCATAACCACTACCTCTCCTATCAGGTCTATCATAGAACCTAGTGTCTCTAACTGTTTCATCCCTATCTGACCTTTAGCCTCCATGAGATTTGTTACCATATCCCCCATTAGTCCTTTCCTCATGTCCTAGTTGATATTTGGTTGTCTACGTCTCTACAAATTTGACAAACTCTAAAGGATAATGACATTAACTTTTGCTTCATTTTCATATCCCATGGCAAGTCTCTCATGTGACTGAATGATGCACTCATTATCCACCTTGCAACTTATGATCTTTTCCTTTTGACTTATCAAGGTATCTTCTATGTTAGGAGAGTACTCATCTATTGCTTTCTCATATGATCTATAAGGAGAGTCACGTGAACTGTAATCCACCATAGTCATCTCTAATCCTCTTCTTCTTTCTGTAACATACCATGTCTAATAACCAAATATAAACATAATCGACATACCTTAATGAAGTTCAAGGCATGCTATCTCATTTTCAAAATCAATCTAGATTATGATGGTGTATATACATACATACATACATATATA
>APFE031147327.1:71202-91030 GCA_000404065.3 Pinus taeda | reverse complement strand
TTCTTGACCTGCAAATGATACCCAAATACAGAATATGCGAAGAAAAAAGACCGATAACACAGAATATGCGAAGAAAGATATCCAGAACACAGAATAGCGAAGACTTTATTATTCAGAGAGTAATGTTCACTTGCCTCTTCGAGGGGGCAACCTCCAATAGAGCAGAGCTCGATTACAAAAATAAGACACGATTCTCCTCGTAGGGAGTTACTATCCTTTATATATGACTCTTACAAGTAATACCATGGGTCAATACCGCTTATTACTAATACCGTCGGCCCATTTGCAACTAACTGTGGTTCCTTTATTAATTGCGGATTAACCACTTACAATTATTAATATGGGCTTTATTGACTCTTGACTATGATGTGGTCCCATTACATAGATAAGGGGGTCAAGGGATGCTATCTCATTTTCAAAATCAATCTAGATTATCATGATACGTGTATATATATATATATATATATATATATACATCATACATGATAACACTAATTGCATCTAATGACCTCAAGCATGAAAACCATAACCATGAAAATGCATGCATAACGACATGCATCTGACTCGTCCAAATCAATTATTTGAACCATGCTTTAAAACTGCCCTATAACCATCCCTTCCCACACTTACATAAGGCCTTTGGCCTTCACAGGTAAACATGAGTCGAAGAGTTACTATGACATGACATGACCTCAAATCCTCAGCTATTGATGTGGGGTCAATATGTTATGCTTCTTGACTTGCAAATGATACCCAAATATAGAATATGCGAAGAAAAAAGACCGATAACACAGAATATGCGAAGAAAAGATATCCAGAACATAGAATAGCGAAGACTTTATTATTCAGAGAGTAATGTTCACTTGCCTCTTCGAGGGGGCAACCTCCAATAGAGCAGAGCTCGATTACAAAAATAAGACACGATGCTCCTCGCAGGGAGTTACTATCCTATATATATGACTCCTACAAGTAATACCACGGGTCAATACCACTTATTACTAATACCATCGGCCCATTTGCAACTAACTGTGGTTCCTTTATTAATTGCGGATTAACCACTTACAATTATTAATATGGGCTTTATTGACTCTTGACTATGATGTGGTCCCATTACATAGATAAGGGGGTTAGGGTGGGACCCTAACACAATAGCTGACAACTAACAGACATCCTTTAAGGCTTACAGGACATTCATGGGCCAAAGAACCACCTTGACTGGCCAAAACCTGAGCTGGATAGTTTTATTAGTGACCTGGGCCCATAACTACATGCTCAATCCTGCAATGATGTGGTTATGACCCTCCAACCAGATGCATAAGCTTGTAAGAGTATGGTTATAACCCAAAATCTTTGGTTCCTATGGTGCAGTCCTAAGATCTAAGCCCCAATTTCATACTAGCCTCTAGATGATTGCCTAGAAATTCCTAAGACTTTTCATAATGATAAGTGGCTTAATTACAATGTTATTCATACAAAACCTAAACAACAACAACCCAAAATCCTTAGTTCATATGGTGTGGTCCTAAGATCTGAGCCCCAATTTTAGAAAAACCTCCACACGATTTCCTAGAAATTCTTAAGACTTTTCTTAATGATAAATGACTTAATTACAATGTTATTCATACAAAACTTAAAAGATAACTTGACTTAACTATGCCTAACCATGACATTCATTTCGTCAAACATATGGTGAGTAGGTAAACTACAGGTCATGAATGCATATTTGATCATACATTCTAAAACTTATCCCATAATCACCAAGAAGGTATAATTCCCTCTCATAATAGTTTCAATCACATGTGTTAACCCATGTATTCATTAACCATCAAATACTTATCAAATCCATGTTTATAACTAACATATAAAAAAATTACTAACCTTCACATAACAACCATAAAATCATCAAAATAAAAACTACAAGTGTTGAAAGATTACAATAAGAAAATATCTCTTATTAACTTATGCAAAAGGAAACCAAGTCAGGGACTCCCACATACCACCTGACCATAGATTTTGTTGAACCAAATATTTATTTCATCTAATCACCCCCATACCATATTCCAAGCATGAATGTGGGACATCAAGACATAAAAAAACAAGGATTCTTAGAGATTAAACCACCTCCACCCTTAGGCTACTGTGATCTCACCAAAACCAGACAAGAGATCAGA
This sequence comes from Pinus taeda, assembly GCA_000404065.3. Classification (NCBI taxonomy): domain Eukaryota; kingdom Viridiplantae; phylum Streptophyta; class Pinopsida; order Pinales; family Pinaceae; genus Pinus; species Pinus taeda. The sequence continues at coordinate 88,859 of APFE031147327.1, read as the reverse complement.
AAGCCCAAAATAAACTTGGATGCATCAAAGTTCTTCACCATTACCTTGAGGAATTTACATGGCTCCACCCACCTATCAATGGATTCCCAAAGATTAAACCACCTCCACCCCTAACCCTTGGGAATTTTCCTCAGACCACCTCACCCGGTTCCAAAACCTTCCAACAATCCAAAGCTCAACCAAGAAAAGAATCCCATCACACCATGGCTATCCAAAAAATGTCAAGGGAAGGTTGAAACCACTATCAAACTAGGCATAACACATGCCAATGACAAAAAATGAACCAAATAAACAAATTCATATTGTTAGGTCCCAATAATATTAGTGATTCCCCCATTACTATTATCATTGTATCCCTTATTGTTATTGTTGTATCCCTATTGTCCCCATATTGTTATTATTGTGCCCCATAGAAGTCCATTATTGTTATTGTTCTGCCCTTATATTATTGTTGTTATGTCGGTTTTGATTATATTGTGACCCCTTAGACTCCTATATATAGAAAGGCAGTTTTTTCATTGTATCATCCAAGAATTGTTCATTTATGTAATTTAAATGAGGTTCCCCCCTCAAAGAGGTTAATTTTGAAGTCATTTATCTATATTTTCTTCTATTTTGTGAGCTGGTTCCATAACAATTGGTATCAGAGCTTTGGATTCTAGGGTTCCACTGCTTCAAAAAGGTCATCATGGAATTTTCGCTATAAAAATTTTTCTACGACATTTCAAAAGCTAAAATTAAAACTCATTTGATCATAAATCTTGATGAACCTCGGTTATGAATTTCAGATATTGTCTCGCTATATTTTCGGATATATGATCCACGAAAGTTAGGGTTTTTGCAGGCTTCCGAATTATATCTCAAACAGGTGACCTGGGGAAAATCGTCATAACTTTCTCTCTAAGCATCAGATTGATATTGCATAAAAAATTACAAAAGAGGATGACTTGTAATTTTCTGTATATTGGGTTCAAGACCTAACATCCAAACAATGACACGTAATACTTCGTACAAGTTCGCTCTACTGAACCACTCTATAATTAGGTCATCGTGGGATATTTGGAATAACCCTTCCTTGGAGAATCAAATCTTGATCAGATTTGCGGGGTTGGAAAGAGGACTTAGAGGGATATCACCAGACAAAATTTAAGGCCTTGGAGATTTGCAATTACAGAGATACAACAGATTCAATATTGAGCTCCTACAAAGTGAAAAAAGGTTTGTAGTTTTTTTTTAAATTTTTCATAAGTTTGGTTTGAAAAATTACTTTGAAGGAAATCAAAGGGAATAGTGAAGCATAATTATCATTAATTGATGCTCCGAAGAAAGAAAATGGAAACATCTAGTAAGCAAACTAAAATCTCTAGCATGACTCATGAAGAAGAGGAAGAAATGCAAGATGATATATCAAAATTACGAGACCAAGCGCAACAAAATTTACTCTCACAAAAAGTAACAAAAGCTAAGATAGATGGTTTAAGGAAAGGATGAGGATGTGGAAGCATTGCTTTGAGCCATTTCAATTATCCAACTAGATGGGATAAATTAAGCAAGGGATGAGTGGAATAATGACGAAGAAGTGTGGGCATTGATTCAAAAGTTATAACAATATCCTAGTACATCTGATACATTAGCTGGAAAAACGATTCGTTAAGGTAAAAATACCGCTTATACTTATGTAATAATTCCCAACTCAAAAAAAATATTCTTATGGAATTGCACACCTCTCCCTTAGGAGGGCACTCAGGATTTGTAAAAACTTACCATAGGGTTAAGAAGGAATTTTTTTGGGATGGCCTTAAATATGATATTCAAACTTTTGTGGCAGAATGTTTGGTTTCCCAACAAAATAAAGTTAAAACAATTAATACCCAAGCTCTATTACAACCTTTATCCATTCCAATCCAATGTTGGGAGGAGGTTTCAATGGATTTTATCACAGGTTTACCCCAGTCCGTAGGAAAGAGTGTCATCATGGTGGTAGTTGACAGACTTACCAAGTATGCACAATTTTGTGCATTATCTCGACCATTTAAAGCCATTACAATTTCTACTGCATTTATGGAAACCATTCAAAAGCTACATGGAAACTCAAAGATTATTGTAAGCGACAAAGATCCTATTTTCACTAGAAATTTTTGGACAAAATTATCTTCTTGTCTTGGTACTCAGTTAGCTCATTGCTCATCTTATCATCCTCAGTTTGATTGTCAAACTGAGATAGTAAACAAATTTTTGGAAGGATATCTTCGTTTCTCTATATCTGATAAATAGAAACAATGGGTCAAATGGTTTCCTCTCGTTGAATGGTGGTATAACACTTCCTTCCACACTGCACAAAAAATGACCCCATTTATGGCACTCTATGGAGATCACCCACTATCCATCACATCATAGTCAAGATAAAATTATAAGGTTAAAGCAGTGGAAGATCACACTAATCATCAACATCAATTTCTCCAACTCTTAAAGGATAACCTCACTTTGGCACAAAATAGAATGAAACAACAGGCATATCAACATCACAGTGAAAGAAGTTTTGATGTAGGTGACTAGGTGTTCCTATGGCTACAATCATATAAACAAATCTCCCTCAAGAAAGCTAAGAAGGATAATAAATTATAACCAAGGTATTATAGTTTGTACAAGGTGTTGCAAAAGATTGGTACTATGGAATACAAATCGGAGCTTCCTACAGCTTCCCGAGTGCACCCAGTTTTCCATGTTTCATGCTTAAAGAAGGTTATAAGTGACAAGCTCATAGTTCAAACAATATTTCCAGAACTTGACGCGGAAGGAAAAATCATATTGGAATGTGAAGAAGTCACAGAAATAAGAACTCGACAGCAACGAAATCAATCAATTTCGAAGTATCTCATCAGGTGGAAGAACTTACCCGCTGAAGATTCCACATGGGAGGAGGATTATTTTATACAAAAGCATCCAGAACTACTCAAGTGTTAAGGACAACACTTTTTTGAAGGAGAGGGACGCATTACGTCACCTATAATATTACTGATTCCCCATTACTATTATCATTGTAGCCCTTATTGTTATTGTTGTGCCCCTATTGTCCCCATATTGTTATTATTGTGCCCCATAGAAGCCCACTATGGTTATTGTTGTGCCTTTATATTATGATTGTTATGTTGGCTTTGATTATATTGTGACCCCTTAGACTCCTACATATATAAAGGAGGTTATGTCATTGTATCATCCAAGAATTATTCATTTGTGTAATGTAAAGGAGTTTCCCCCCTCGAAGATGTTGATTTTGATGTAATTGATCTATATATTCTTCTATTTTGTGAGCCGGTTGCATAACACATATACCATGCATTCACACCTCAACTAGGAATTCAAACATGCAACCTTTTACGTGCAAAATCCTCCTATTGAAGCTGCTTGATCCAACTTTCATGGCTTGTCATTTGATTTCCTTGTCCTTTCTTTACTTAGTTTCTCCTCTTGGTGATCTTCTCTTCTTGAAATTAATTCCAAAGCCAAACTAAAAAAAAAGTGTGAACTGACCCTCATAAGCCTCTTTAACATTGAGGCCTCTTCTTCATTTTCCTTAAATTTTCCTCTCATGCAAATATATGACCTTTCTTTTCCCTTTTCTCCTATTTTCATTTATTTCATAAATAAATGTCAATTAATGCATGTTCGCCTTTGTCAATGCCTTTGCTAATTCCCTTAGCCATAAATAAACTAAAAGTGACACAAACTAGGATGTTTTTCCTAACATTCAACTTGAAATACATGTCCCTTGACTTTGGTCTTATTTTACCTTTATTAACCTTTATTACATGAACTTTTAACCCAGGTTTATTACATAATGTGATATGTATGTTATGATTTTCTTCAATTTAAAAAATTTGAATTTTATTAATAGAAATAAAATTACAATATAAATTTTATTATTTTTATTACTTTTAACTTTTTATTAATAATTTTAACCAATCTTTAAATATTTACAATCATTTAGAGATAACAAAAAATCTTTTTATTTGAATGTTAATAAAAACATGTGAAGCACACATTTATTTATTGATTTATTTATATTTCTTCCAAATTTTCAAAACATTGGACATAGATACTTAGCCTACACACCTTTCCTATACTACGCTTCAAAAAAAATGGAAATAGATACTTAGCCTACACATTTTTCCTATACTACGCTTTAAAAACATTGGAAATAGATACTTAGCCCACACAATTTCCCTATACTACGCTTAGAGTGCCTCCGAATAAAAAGTGAAAATCACCACATCGTTCGTTATAATACTTTTAATTAAAATGATCTAAACAAGTATATTCATTTCTTTTTTATTATAGTCAATATTGCTTTTTTACTTAGATTACATGTTTATTTTATTTTAAAAGGGACATGTGTCAATTGCATGTTGATCAAGAACGTAATCACACATAGTTCTTATATTATACTGTAAAATATGTCTCTCAATATAATAATATTATTAATATTATAATATTAGAAAACAATAGTTCTACATCAATAATAACTTTAACTTATAAATAAATAATAAAATCAATTATCTCTTATAACTTAAAATTAAAAATTAAATTGTTAAGTCACTTCATTCAATTCCTCACCCCAATGAAGATGTTAATTAGAAATGATTGAGATATAGTCCTACCAAACTTACAAAATAAATTAAAAAATTTAATTTAACTTAAAGTATATAGAATATGAAATATCTCATCATTTAAAAAGGTAAAAGCCTTAATCCTTTATTATATCAAAACTCATCCACAATTCCAACATAATGCAATGTAAAATTAGGGGGAACTATAAGAAATATATATATATATATATAAACTATCCAGGCAAATTCTCAACAATATCATCCAAGCTCACGGGGTGGTTCACTCACTTAAGAGCAATAAGCAAGCAGGAATGATTATACAACTTGACCTAGAAAAGGCTTATGATAAGCTAAGCTCGGCTTACATTAGGGAAGTTCTAAAAGCTTATGGATTTGACCATAACTAGATAAGATGGGTAATGGCCCTTGTAACTACCTCCAGTTTTTCTATCTTGTTAAATGGTTCACCAGTCACAACCTTTAAACCTTCGAGAGGTCTCAGACAAGGAGATCCTCTCTCACCCTTCCTCTTTATTCTCATGATGGAAGGGCTTGGAAATGCTATAAAATCTGCCAAAGCTAAAGGCCAAATCCATGGTCTCAAACTCACCAGGAATGGAGATGCTTTGACCCATCAACAATTTGTGGATGATACCATGCTGCAAGGTACACCCATGGTCAAGGGAGCTCTAGCCTACAAGCAAATCCTAAACGACTTTGCAATGGCTATGGGTATGGAGGTAAGCCTTACCAAATCAAAGATTTTCTTTTTTAATACTGACATTGCCATTCAAAGAAATATTTTTAGAATTCTCGGCTTTCAAAGAGATATGCTGCCCTCCAAATATCTGGGAGTACCTCTAACAAACAAACCTCTGAGCAAGGCAGTTTGGGAGTTTGTGACCAATAAGCTCTAGGAAAAAATCTAGAAATGGACACAGAAGTCTTTGAATTTAGCAGAATGACTAGTGCTCACAAAAGATATCCTACAAATGGTTCCCATCTTTATGTTTTCAGCCCTTCCAGATCCTAAAGGGGTTATGCAACAATGCAGAAATATCCAAAAAGATTTTCTTTGGGGCAAAGGAGAAGAGAAAAAATGGGCTTTGGTAGCCTGGGAAAAGATCTGTAAACCTAAGACACATGGAGGTTTGGGTCTCGATGACCCTAACATACTTAACAGAGTTTTGGGGGCAAAAATATGGTGGAGATGGCTAAAATATTCGGCTTCACCTTGGGCCAAAATTTGGAAACAGAAATATGCAGACAATTGGCAAGAAAGGGATCACATTAGAATTTTTGGGCTCATCAAAGGCTCCCACATTTGGGACAAAGCATAGGAGAATAGGGACATTGTTTAGAAACACAATTTCTGGGAAATAAGAGATGGAAACCTTGCTTGGTTTTGGGAAGATAATTGGCAATAGGAACCTAAACTGTCAAGAGAAGAATTTTTCAATCTCAAGAACGATACTAACAACAAAAGGGTTACTTAGGGTAAGTGACTCTTCAGATCAGGAAAGAAGCAAGGGAAAATGGAGAATATGGAAGAACCTGATACACAGTGATGATTCCCCCTTGAAGGCACAGACAGAAGCTTTAACAATCTTCTTGGAACAGAGAAAGATTCCGACATCAGCAGATTCAAACTAGCTAAGATGGGGAAAAACAATGAAGGCAACTTTAACCTCAAAGACGCCAAGTGCATAGCCCTTGTGCTTGACTTTCCAAACCTAATTGGGTTTGGAAGGACCTATGGCAAAACCAAAGCTAAATGAAAATCAAATTGTTCATGTGGTTAGTGTAGCAAAAAAAAATTATGACTTGGGAAAAACTTTGGAAAAGAGGGGTATACGGTCCTTCTAGATGCTAACTATGTGAATTACAAGAAGAAACTATGGATCACCTACTCAACTTACGCGCATTCACTTCCACCTTGTGGAACTAGGTAGCTGCAATATTCAAACAAACGAACAGGGACATGGGCAGCATTACCAATACTTTGAAGAAGTGGAGGAAAAAATTCTCTATGAATGAAATAATCAACAAAGCTTGGGCTCTAGTTCTAGGCTTTCTAATCTGGGATGTCTGGAAATAACGCAACAATAGAATATTCAAGAACAGGAAAGATTCTTCCCAGAATGTCATGGCTCAGATTTTAAGACATCTCAAGGGGACAATAGGGACCCTCATTATAAACACCCCTGAGGGCCAAAAAAAAGATATGGATGTGCAGATACTACTAAAGTTGGGTCTTTATGGGCTTGCCCCATAAGGAGAAAACATGAATGTAAGTCATATAATAACTGATAAGGATTTCTGGCAACCTCCCCCTCAGGGTTTTATGAAATGCAATATATATGGGTCCTCAAAAGGAAACCCGGTTATTTCTGGGTATGGAGGAGTAATAATAGATGAAAAGGGTTGGATAAAAACCATCTTTCATAGTCATTTGGGGAAGGCAACCAACAATATGGCAGAGTTCATGGCCCTTGAGCAATGCCTAGAAATCTTGAGGGACTCAAATCTTCATAATACCGTAATTGGCGCTGATTCCGAATTGATTATTAATTTGGTCAAAAAAATTTGCTATGGCTCAGCTCCAGATAAAGTCTCGAGACATTGGCGACTTCTACAAGTTTGTCAACGGATTCAATCCCACCTCAGATCATGAGAATCCTTAGTTTTACTCATGTGCGTCGAACAACCAACAAATTACCAGACATATTAGATAACGAAGGCGTACTCTATGCTAAGAGCAATAAAATATTTGACTAGATAGAGACTCCACAAGGTAGATTGAGGGAAGAGTGTCTCAGACAAGCAAAGGCGGATAGGGAGTTCTATCAGAGCAAGGGAAACTGGCAGGATGTAGTCTAATGGAAACATCCAAATTTTGATCTATATGGATAAGCAATGCATGGTTATATGCGGACAGGGTTGCCAGTCTTCAGGAGGGGATATGCACCAAGAACTCTACAAACCCAAAGTTCTTAGGCAGGAGTTATACTATAAGACAAGTCTTTCTATGAAAATGAAATCCACTAAAGAGCGCCTTTGAATTAGCTTTACCAGGGGATTGGGTAACTTGCAGGTAGATTGGCAGATTTGAAGCAATCCTAGGAATTTCGCTAGGCAAGTAGCATGACGGTTGCCATGCCATTCGGACCCGAAATTAGCTTAAGCGAGGCCTTTATTAATGTTCGGGTCTAGGTGCATTGTTAATTATTGTGCTAGTTTCGCAACAAGGGTGAGATCAGTGGATTTCGGGCAAATTACTTGTTCAAGGGTTAGCCTCCCAGGCAGACCCGAAATCTTTATAGTGTTGTCTATATATCTGTATTGGGTCTGATTCTTTCATTATAGGGTGTGCTTGTTTGCTGTCCAATATAGATCCTTGACCATCCGATCTAGGGAGGCGGATTGCACAGTCTTGGTGACAATTTGAACTTTGGAGGTCACAATGTAATGGTTAGTGGGCCATTGGCCCGAATTGTGGGCCTTTGGCTTGGTTCCCAAGGATATGTGTAGCTCGATAACTAAGTGGCCCACTTCTCCTTGGGTAGATTGTACTTTATGTAACTAGTTTTTATGTTATAATTAAATAGATAGTCTGACTCTTGCTTCAAAAATATATATATATATATATATAATATATAAATATATATATAGTTTAAATTTTTTATATTTTAAATAAATTTAAAATATAAATTATAAAGAAATTAATTAATTAATTTTTATTTCATTAAATATAATTGTCCTCTCAAATGTGATTTTGTAATTATTAAATATCCATTGATTATCTTGGGAGGTTTCACCAATTACTTACAATTTCTATGTTTCATGCTTAAAGAAGGTAATAGATGATAAGCTCACAGTTCAAACAATATTTCCAGAACTTGACGCAGAAGGAAAAATCATATTGGAAAGTGAAGAAGTCACAGAAACAAGAACTCAACAACTACGAAATCGATTAATTTCGAAGCATCTCATCAGGTGGAAGAACTTACGCTCTGAATATTCCACATGGGAGGATGATCATTTTATACAGAAGCATCCAGAACTACTCAAGCATTAAGGACAACACTTTTTTGAAGGAGAGGGGTGCGTTAGGTCCCTATAATACTAGTGATTCCCCCATTACTATTATCATTGTAGCCCTTATTGTTATTGTTGTGCCCCTATTGTCCCCATATTGTTATTATTGTGCCCCATAGAAGCCCACTATGGTTATTTTTGTGCCTTTATATTATTATTGTTATGTCGGCTTTGATTATATTGTGACCCCTTAGACTCATGTATATAGAAAGGAGGTTGTGTCATTGTATCATCCAAGAATTTTTCATTTGTGTAATGTAAAGGAGTTTTCCCCCTTGAAGGTGTTTATTTTGAAGTCATCGATCTATATTTTCTTCTATTTTGTGAGCCAGTTTCATAACACATATACCATGCATTCACACCTCAGCTAGGAAATCAAACATGCAACCTTTTACATGCAAAATATTCTTATTGAAGCTGCTTGATCCAACTTTCCTGGCTTGTTATTTGCTTTCCTTGTCCTTTCTTTGCTTACTTTCTCCTCTTGATGATGTTCTCTTCCTGAAACTAATTCCAAAGCCAAACTAACAAAAAACTATGAACTGATCCTCATAAGCCTCTTTATCATTGAGGCCTCTTCTTCATTTTCCTTAAATTTTCCTCTCATGCAAATATATGACTTTTCTTTTCCCTTTTCTCCTATTTTCCTTTATATTCATAAATAAATGTCAATTAATGCCTCTTCGCCTTTTCCAATGCCTTTGATAATTCCCTTAGCCATAAATAAACTAAAAGTGACACCCACTAGGATGTTTTTCCTAACATTCAACTTGAAATACATGTCCCATGACTTTGGTCTTATTTTACCTTTATTAACCTTTATTACATGAACTTTTAACCCAGGTTTATTACATAATGTGATATGTATGTTATGATTTTCTTCAATTTAAAAAAGTTGAATTTTATTAATAGAAATAAAATTACAATATAAATTTTATTATTTTTATTACTTTTAACTTTTTATTAATACTTTTAACCAATATTTAAATATTTACAATCATTTAGAGATCACGGAATATCTTTTAATTTGAATGTTAATAAAAACATGTGAAGCACACATTTATTTAGTAATTTATTTATATTTCTTCCAAATTTTAAAAACATTGGACATAGATACTTAGCCTACACAGCTTTCCTATACTACGCTTAAAAAAAATTGGAAATAGATACTTAGCCTACACATTTTTCCTATACTATGCTTTAAAAACATTGGAAATAGGTACTTAGCCTACAGAATTTCCCTATACTACGCTTAGAGCGCCTCCAAATAAAAAATGAAAATCACCACATCCTTCATTATAATACTTTTAATTAGATTGATCTAAACAAGTATATTCATTTCTGTTTTATTATAGTCAATATTTCTTTTTTACTTAGATTACATTTTTATTTTATTTTAAAAGGGACACGTGTAATTTGCATGTTGATCAAGAACGTAATCACGCATAGTTCTTATATTATACTGTAAAATATGTCTCTCAATATAATAATATTATTAATATTATAATATTAAAAAACATTATTTATACATGAATAATAACTTTAACTTATAAATATTAGACATGATGAAGATATAGTCCTACCAAACTTACAAAATAAATTAAAAAATTAATTTAACTTAAAGTATCTAGAATATGAAATATCTCATCATTTAAAAAGGTAAAAGCCTTAATCCTTTATTATATCAAAACTCATCCATAATTCCAACATAATTCAATGTAAAATTGGCGGGAACTAGAAGAAATATATATATATATATAAACTATCCAAATTAATCTTAGCATTTTAAAATATTTTATAAATTTTATGACCAATTCAAATATATATAATTTAGAGAGGGAGAACGCACACTCTGAAAACAAGCGAAACTAGGGTTTGCAATAGGATTATAGAGTTGGGCACCATGGAGGGGCAAGAAGGGGGGAGCTCCACTCCCTCCTACAATGATGTTGTATCAAACCGCTTCAAGAATCCCATGGAAGCAAAAACCGGGGGTACAAACGGAGCAAAGCAGGAGCACACCGGAGCACAAAGGCAGGCAGAAACATAGGAGGAAGTCAGAAGAGAGAAGCGTATAGGAGCAGACAGTTAGAAGACTGAACCTAGCAGTAGGACTGGACCATGTAAACCTAAGGCATCCATCACACCGCGAGTGGTGTTAAGTGATCCAACGCTACAGGTGCACAAGGAGAACATCGTGACTTATGCAGTGATATACAAGTTCATGGGGTTTTGGCCAATAGAGAAGGCACCACATGCATTGATAAAGAACCATTGGAAACCTAAGGGTGAAATAGATCTACACCTTGCATCCAAGGGTTTCTTCATAGTTGTGTTTACGAACCTAGTGGATAGAGACAGGGTGTTTGAAGGAGGGCCTTACTTCTATGTAGCTGCAGGCCTCTATATGAGGCCATGGGTAATGAACTTTGTTCCGGAGTGAGAAACATTTACTTCTATGCTAGTATGGGTAAGACTATATTCCCTACCTCTATTTTACTGGCTACTGGAATCATTAAAAGCCATGGGTAATAAAATAGGGCATTCTTTGAAATATCAAAAGCCACTCTGCGAGGAAAATATACCTCCTTTGCTAGAATATGTGTGGAAATGGACCTTTCTAGGGCTTTGCCAGATGAAATAATTCTAGAAGTTTATGATGAAGAATGGGAACAGGTGGTGGACTATGAGGATGTACCCTTAATATGTCGCAAATGCCATGAACATGGGCACCTCTTCAGAGACTGCCCTTTAAGTAAAATGGAGAGCAGTATCAAAAAAACCTCAGGTAAAGAGACTAAAAGCTTTACCAAGGTGGGGGGCAGAGGAAAATAAGGGAGAAAAAACAAAAAAAAAAAGCTATGAGGAAAAACAACCTAGTCATAATAGGTTCAAGATATTAGAAGAAGAAGAGGGGGATGAGAGAACGAATCAAGTAATGAAGGACAATCCTATTGGGAAGGAAAAGGATGAGAACATAGAGGACATACCTAATAAAAACCAGCAAAGGGAGGATCAGCCAAGCACTATGGAACTTGATAGGGACCAAGAGATGACCCCAAGAAAAGTAGGTACAGACGATCATGAACTGCAGTACATTCTAGGGAGGGAGCATCTCAATCTAGAAAAGTTCATGGAGGAAGGAACAACCAAAGGAGTGGATTCGCTACCTCAAGATGAATTTAACAGAGTACAATAGCTTTTCCTCTAGAGAACGTATGCAAAGGGTGCATGGATCAAAAGAAACTATGATAGTCAGGATAATGGAGGGGCTAAAACTATGGAGGCAATAGGGGGACAAGCTCTCAAGAACCCAAGAAGGAAAAGAGGAAGAAAAAAATAGAATGAGCTACTAATTGAATGTGGAAAACTCATGATCAACTCAGGTAAGATGAAAGACCTAACTAGTTACTCCTTTACAAAACTTTCTTAATGAATCTTACAACATGGAATATTAGGGGTCTAGGAAGCAAAAGGAAACAAAGAAATCTCAGCAATATAATGAAAGTAGAAAAACCAGATATGGTATTTATCCAGGAAACAAAATGTTCAATAGAAAAAATAGAGAAATACACAACAAATGGCTAATTAAATATGAATATATAGAGGTTAAAGCAGATAAAACAGCAGGAGGAATTCTCACACTTTGTAACCCTCAGAAGTTAGGAATCCTAGATGCTGAAGCATCCAGGAACTATCTTTCAATGGTCATCCAACCTTTAGGGGACAAGGAAGTTTATTTGATCACAAATGCTTATGGTCCACAAAATCCTAAAGACAAACTTAGGCTTCTTACCTCACTGGAGGAATTAAGAAACAGACATTCAGGTATCCCATGGATACTGGGAGGGGACTTTAACATGATCAGGTCCCTATCAGAAAAAAAATGTCGAACCAGAGTACTAGGCAGAGATTCCATAGCATTTCAGGAGTTCATAAACAACATGAATCTAGTAGATACTGAGGCAAGTAATGGTATCTTCACCTGGAATAATAAAAGGGGAGGAGAGTCTCAAGTGGCCTCAAAACTAGACAGATTTATTTTCTCGAAGGACCTCATCCTTACAAGCCCTAACTTGTCAGCTACGATACTCCCTTTTGGTGGCTCAAGTCACTGGCCCATTCAACTTGAAGCATCCTTTATAGGAACTCCAATAAACAGGCCTTTCAGGTTTGAAAAAATTTGGCTTACCCATCCTAACTTTATCAGCAATATTGAAAAATGGTGGATAGAGGATATACAAGTTCAGGGAACTAAAATGTTCCTCCTGCATAAAATATTGAAATACATCAAACACAGGCTTAAATATTGGAAAAATAATGAGTTTGGAAACATTTTTGAAGCCAAAAAAGTAGTTGAAAGCAAGCTACACGAAATTAACCAAATCCTCATTACGAATGGCTTCAACGAGGAGAGAAAGGAACTAGATGATTGTCATCAACAGGAATGGGAAGGATTATGCAAGCAAGAGGAGATATTCTGGAAATAGAAATCAATGGTACAATGGTTAAAAGAAGGAGAAAGGAATATACGGTTTTTTCACAAATTCATCATGGATCAAAGGTCTCACAATAGGATTTCAAAAATCAAATATTCTCAAGGAAATCAACTCAATACCCACAAAGATATAGAAGCTGCTCTAGTTCAACATTTCCAAGGCATAGTGGAGGAACCTCTCTTAGATAGATCACAATTCATCAATGAATTTACAAAACACATGTATTCCTAAGCTTGTGACAAGAGAAGACAATTATAATTTAAACAAACCAGTGGATGAGGAGGAGGTCAGCAGAGTCATCAAAGAGATGCAGAAAGGAAAAGTTCCAGCTCCAAATGGTTTCAATGTTGACTTCTTTAAAGCATGTTGGGGAATTTTCAAGCACGATATCATCGATGTGGTGGAGGACTCAAGGAAAAACAAAATTGTTTTGAAGGCACTCAATACCTCTTTCATATCCTTGATTCCAAAACAAGATAATGCTATGACACCAAACAGATTTAGACCAATAGCATTATGCAATGTGGTCTACAAAATTATTTCCAAAATAGTTGCCAACAGGCTTAAGCCCCTTCTTCAAACTCTCATGTCTGAGTAGCAAACTGGATATGTGGAAGGCAGGAAAATTCTCAACAATATCATCCAACCTCATGAGGTGGTTCACTCACTTAAGAGCAATAAGCAGGCATGAATGATTATACAACTTGACCTAGAAAAGGCTTATGATAAGCTAAGCTGGGCTTACATCAGGGAAGTTCTAAAAGCTTATGGCTTTGAACATAACTAGATAAGATGGGTAATGGCCCTTGTAACTACCTCCAGTTTTTCTATCCTGTTAAATGGTTCACCATTCACAACCTTTAAACCTTCGAGAGGTCTCAGACAAGGACATACTCTCTCACCCTTCCTCTTTATTCTCATGATGGAAGGGCTTTGAAATGCTATCAAATCTTCCAAAGCTGAAGGCCAAATCCATGGGCTCAAACTCACCAGGAATGGAGATGCTTTGACCCATCAACAATTTGTGGACGATACCATGCTGCAAGGTACACCCACAGTCAAGGGAGCTCTAGCCTACAAACAAATCCTAAATGACTTTGCAATGGCTGTGGGTATGGAGGTAAGCCTTACCAAATCAAAGATTTTCTTTTTTAATACTGACATTTCCATTCAGAGAAATATTTCTAGAATTATCGGCTTTCAAAGAGATATGCTACCCTCCAGGTATTTGGGAGTACCTCTAACAAAAAAACCTCTGAGAAAGGCAGTTTGGGACCCTGTGACTAATAAGCTCCAGGACAAAATCCAAAAATGGACATACAAGTCTTTGAATTTAGCAGAACAACTAGTGCTCACAAAAGATATCCTACAAACGGTTCCCATCTTTATTTTTTCATCCCTTCCAGCTCCTAAAGGGCTTATGCAACAATGCAACAATATCTAAAGCGATTTTCTTTGGGGCAAAGGAGAAGAGAAAAAAATGGGCTTTGGTAGCCTGCGAAAAGATCTGTAAGCCTAAGACACATGGAGGTTTGGGTATTGACGACCCTGACATACTTAACATAGTTTTGGGGGCAAAACTATGGTGGAGATGGCTAAAATATTTGGCTTCACCTTGGGCCAAAATTTGGAAACAGAAATATGCAAAAAAATGGCAAGAAAGGGATCACATTAGAATTTCTGGGGTCATCAAAGGCTTCCACATTTGGAACAAAGCATAGGAGAATAGGGACATTGTTTAGAAACACAGTTTCTAGGAAACAAGAGATGGAAACCTTGCTTGGTTTTGGGAAGATAATTGGCAATAAGAACCTAAACTGTCAAGAGATGAATTCGCCAATCTCAAGAATGATACTGACAAAAAAGGGTTACTTAGGGTAAGTGACTTTTCGGATCAAGAAAGAAGTGGGGGAAATGGAGAATATAGAAGAACCTAATACACAATGATCACTCCCTGTTAAAGGCATAGGCAGAAGCTTTAACAACCATCTTGGAACAGAGAAAGATTCTGACATCAGTAGATTTAGACCAGCTAATATGGGGAAAAAACAATGAAGGCAACTTTAACCTCAAAGAGGCCAAGTGCATAGCCCTTGTGCTTGACTTTCCAAACCCTGATTGGGTTTGGAGGGACCTATGGCAGAACCAAAGCTAGATGAAAATCAAACTGTTCATGTGGTTAGTGTAGCAAAAAAAAAATCTGACTTGGGAAAAACTTCGGAAAATAGGTGTATCCGGTCCTTCTAGATGCCAAGTATGTGAAGTACAAGAAGAAACTATGGATCACCTACTCAACTTATGCCCATTCACTTCCACCCTATGGAACTGAGTAGTTGCAATATTCAAACAAACAGACAGGGACATGGGCAGCATTATTAGTACTTTGAAGAAGTGTAGGAAAAATTTTCCTAATAATGAAATAATCATCAAAGCTTGGGCTCTAGTTCTAGGCTTTCTAATCTGGGATGTCTAGAACGAATGCAACAACAGAATATTCAAGAACAGGAAAGATTCTTCCTAGAATATCATGGCTCAAATTTTAAGACAACTCAAGGAGATGGTAGGGACCCTCATTAGAAACCCCCCTAAGGGCCAACGAAAAGATATGGATGTGCAGGTACTACTACAGTTGGGTCTTCAGGGGCTTGTCCCATAAGGCAAAAACATGAATGAAAGTCATATAATAACCGACAAGGATCTCTGGCAACCTCCCCCTCGGGGTTCTATGAAATGCAATATAGATGGGGCCTCAAAAAGAAACCCGGTTATGGCTGGGTATGGAGGAGTAATAATAGATGAAAAGGGTTGCATAAAAACCATGTTTCATAGTCATTTGGGGAAGGCCACCAACAATATGGAAAAGCTCATGGCCCTTGAGCAATGGCTAGAAATCTTGAGGGACTCAAATCTTCATAATACCATAATTGAAGTTGATTCTAAATTGATTATTAATTGGGTCAGGAAAATTTTCTATTGCTCAACTCCAGATAAAGTCTCAAGACATTGGCGACTTCTACAGGTTTATCAATGGATTCAATCCCACTTGCAGATCATGAGAACCCTTAGTTTTACTCATGTGCACCGAACAACCAACAAATTAGCAAATATATTAGATAATGAAGGCATACTCTGTGCTAAGAGCAATAAAATATTTGATTGGATAGAGACTCCACAAGGTAGATTGAGGGAAGAGTGTCTCAGACAGGCAAAGGTGGATAGGGATTTCTATCGGAGCAGGGGAAACTAGCAGGATGCAGTCTAATGGAAACAAAGGAATTTTGATCTATATGGATAAGAAGTGCATGGTTATATGCGAACAGGGTTGCCAGTCTTCGGGAGGGGATATGCACCAAGAACTCTACAAACCCAAAGTTCTCAAACAGGAGTTATACTATAAGACAAGTCTTTCTATGAAAATGAAATCCACTAAAGAGTGCCTTTGAATTAGCTTTACTGGGGGATTGGTTAACTTGCTGGTAGATTGGCAGATTTGAAGCAATCCCAGGAATTTCGCTAGGCAAGTAGCACGACGGTTACCATATCATTCGGACCCGAAATTAGCTTAAGCGAGGCCTTTATTAATCTTTGGGTCCGGGTGCATTGTTAATTAATGTTGTAGTTTCGCAGCAAGGGTGAGATCAGTGGATTTTGGGCAAATTGCTTGCTCAAGGGTTAGCCTCCAAGGCGGACCCGAAATGTTTATAGTGTTGTCTCTATATCTGTATCAGGTCCGATTCTTTGATTATAGGGTGTTCTTGTTTGTTTTCCAATATAGATCCTTGACCATTTGATCTAGGGAGGCGGATTGCACAGTCTTGGTGACAATTTGAATTTTGGAGGTCACAATGTAATGGTTAGTGGGCCTTTGGCCCAGATTGTGGGTCTTTGACTCAGTTCCCAAGGATATGTTTAGCTCGATAACTGAGTGGCCCACTTCTCCTTGGGTAGATTGTACTCTCTGTAACTGGTTTTTATGTTTTAATTAAATAGATAGTCTGACTCTTGCTTCAGCAAAAAAAACAAATATATATATTTAAAAATTTTTGTATTTATTTTTAAATATAAAAAATTATAAAGAAATTGATTAATTTTATTTTTTATTTCATTAAATATATTTATGCTCTCAAATGTGATTTTGTAATTATTAAAAATCCATTGATTATCTTTGGAGGTTTCACCAATTACTTACGATTTCTACAAAGGTTTGTACCAATCCTACAAAGGTTCGATTGGTACAAACCTATAAACATATGCTTAGGAAGTAGTGATGGAATGCATGAAGTTTTGGAAGTTAAACAAATACTATAAAAGGTTCATTAAGCATGGAATAGAAATAAAAAGGCAAGAAGGAATGACTTTCTTATCCTTAATGTGTGCAATTTATATTTATTGTTTAACGAAACAAATACAAGAGAAGAAAAAGTGAATATTGAATAAAGTTATAATAATAATA
>APFE031147327.1:37841-49519 GCA_000404065.3 Pinus taeda | reverse complement strand
AGAAACAACACTTCCATCTTTATAGTTGTGAGGGGTAGACTTCCTTGTTGCCATAATTTTACTTTCCAATATGTAACAAAGCCCTTTTACTATTTCCAATTGTTGTGGTGTTGCTCTAAAGAAGGTGTTTCTCTTTGTATCCTCATAGTGTGCTATCATTTCCTTCGTGAAAATTGACCACGTAACAAGTTTTTTACGAGAACAAAGCCCTTTATACCATAAAAATTGTTCCAGTTCTAAATATGAAGATGCAATACATACCTTTTGTAACAGTGGTACACCATGTAGATCAAAATATTACTCCATCTGACGTATCCAATTTACCGGATCCTTTCCATCAAACTTCCTCATCTTGCTTTTTCTTGATTTTAGGAGCTCGAGCTTGAAATGACTGTAACTCTATACTTTCAGATCTTTAAGTTCTAAAACTACGACTTGTAGTAGTCCTTTGTGCCCTATTTCCAATTCCACTAGTTTGACCCCAATTGGATTCTCCAATGAAGAGTTATGCCAAATCTCCCACAGTGACCTGATTATAGACTAATTCAGTAGAGCGAACTTGTACGACGTGCCACGAGTCCCTGTTTCGTCTTTTGGCTCTAAAAACTATATACAAGAAACTACAGTCCGTCCTCTTTCTGCCTCTTCTTACGAAATTTCAATCCAATTCTTAGAGAAAAAGTTATGATGATTTTCCCCAGGTCACCTGTTTGGAATGTAATTCAGGAGTCTACAAAAAGACCCACTTCCTGATATCATATATCCACAAATGTAGCGAAAAACGCTCTGAAATTCGGACCTGAGATTCAGCGTGATGTCTTCTCAAATGGGTTTTTTTTTCAACTTCTGGAACGTCGCCGAAAAAACGTTATAGCGAAAATTCCACAATGACCTGTTTCGAGCAGCGAAACCCTAGAATCCAAAGCTCTGATACCAAATGTTATGGAACCAGCTCAAGAAAAGATAGAAAAGATAGATCAACGCCTTAGAATTCAGCCTCTTCGAGGGGCCAACCTCCTATACATTACATAAATGAACAATTCTTGGATGATTCAAATGAAAACACCTCCTCTCTATATATAGGAGTCTAAGGGGTCATAACATAATCAGAGCCTACATAACAATAATAATGTAAGGGCACAATAATAACAATAGTGGGCTTCTATGGGGCACAATGGTAAAAATATGGGCACTACATGGGTACATCGATATAATAAGTGGGTTGTACTAATAACAATAAGGGGTTACACTAATAGTATAGGGGCCTAACAGTCACCATGATATTATCACTCCATAATTTCTTAAGCCTATGAAAGTGATTTGATTTAGAATATTAGATTGTTGTGCTAAGATCCTCCTCAGATTAGAAACAAAATTCTTTCATTTTGCTTAAGGATTCATGAATTTTGCAAGTGAAAAACAAGTTTTTATGTTAATTTTATGAGCAATTAAACATAAATAAGAGACTGAACAACATCATAAAGATGTACATAACAACATCAAAAACACATTACAATAGGAACATGATAAAGGAGTTCACCCCTCCTGGGCTACGTTTCCTTAGTCTAGCTTCCAATGGCTCATGCCTCTCTATTATGCTCAAAAGTGCTAAACGATGTGTTTACCATGCTTAAATGCTTCTGCAACCTACTCCAATGAGTTCATAATGTCCAAAAATGGCTATCTAACCTCCTTTTGCATCCAATTTGGTAGAAAATTGAAGAAGTTATGACCTCTTCTAGTTTTCCCACTATTCGCTCCACAAATTGCTCCAAATTCAGCATGATCCTACAAATTAGCTCTAAAAATCACTAACTAAGAAAAAATTTCACCGTGCAGTGGTCTATGATCTATTGGCACTAACTGTCCCATCACAAATCACAGTCGGTGAGAACCAACAGGCTTATGGTTGTTGAAAGTGGCGGGGCGATGTGCAATTACGATATGGTGGACTTGACAGAATGATTAATCAGAATTCATAAACTTATTGCATCCAGGATCCTTTCACAATTCGCAATCAATGAAGTACCGATGGTCTTATATATGTGAAACTCTATTTTCTGCGGTGTGCGATTGCGATCTATATTTGTGATTATCACATCGCAACCCTTCCCTGTTCGAGGGCCGATCTACGCATCAAAACTACTGGGGCTGATTCTCGAATGCCTTTCCTCCTGCTCTATTGTGATGTGTGATTGTATTATTGCATCAAACCCTGGCTTGTTCTAGGGCTGATTTTTAATGTCGACCCACCTACAACATGTGATTTGTGAAATGCGAGGGCTAATGGCAGCCTGCAACTGGACACTTCCCCATTCCCTCAAGAGCCCTACCACATCATCTTTTCCTACCATCTGTCCAAGTCAAACCTAAATTTGACTTGCTCTAGCTTCTTCATACGAGCTCGGATTCGAGTGTCGTTCACACCGTTGGAATCAGGGTGACGAGCTCTTTGATTTGAAGCTAATTTTATAGAGATTCAAACATTTTTGAGTTTTGAGCCTAATTTTGAGCACCTGATCACTCCTCCCCACTAGAAGCCTTTTGGACCCCAAAAGGATCACTTTCAATTGTCCAGCAGGTGAGGGTACAGTTCCCTCACCTTTCCAACCTCTATCCATTTGGCTTTTAAAGGATTTGTACCCTTGAGCCCCGCTCAAAGATAATCAATACTTCCCTTTTTTGATGTCCTTGTTCTTTTGTAAAGAATAGTGCCTTGTTGAATCTCATCAAGAAATTCTGGAGAAAAGTCTTCAATATATGGAATTTAAATATTCTCTCCTTGATCTTCAATTAAAGTAGGCTCATACAACCTTAAATTCTCAACATTAATAACAACTTAAATTTTGCATATATGAAAGAAAATCCAACCTGAAAGCATTGTTACCAATCTTTTCCAAAATTATGAATGGACCGTATCTAATTCGTTTTACCTTTTTACCTTCTCCTTGGAGCCCCTCTTTGTTAATGTGAAGTCAAACTAAATCACCAACTTGGAATTTTTGATCTTGAAAATGCTTGTCGTGCTTTTCTTTGTACTTGCCTTGGCTTTTCTAAAGCTGTTATTGAACCTTTTGGTGTACTAATTGGATTTGTTCAATGAAATTTCTTGCTTTGTCTATGTTTCTATGACCTTTAATAGAGACATATTTTCCAAAAATAAAATCCAAAGGTTGTTTAGGAAAGTATCCCAAGCATGCCTCAAATTGTGAAGTTTGAGTTGATGAGTTCTTGGCTCGGTTGTAAGCATGCTGAATATAGTGAAAATGTTCATCCCACAACTTAGGTTGCTTGTTGCAATACCCACGAATAAAATGTATCACCATTATGTTCACCACTTATGTTTGACCATCTGTTTGTGGATAAAAGGCTGTACTCTTTTTCAATTTTGTGTCCATGAATCCCCACAAGATTGACAAAAAATTTCCAACAAAGCGAGAATCTTGATCACTAACAATGGATGTGGGAAATAAAAAATGCACCCAAGCATTTTGAGAGAATAACTGACCAGTTTGTTCAGCTGTGACTTGCTTTTTACATGGCATCAAAATACACATTTTGCTGAACCTATCCACAACTACATGCAAATAATCATGACCTCTTTTTGACAGTGGAAGACCTCCTACGAAATTCATAGAAACACTCTCCCATGGTCATGTAGGAACTGGAAGTGGTGTTTACAATCCTAACTTCCTATTGTCAGGCTTACTAATTGCACATAATGAACATCATTTAATAAAATGAGACACACTTTCAAGCATACGAGGCCAATAACAATACCTCTGTAGATGTGTCAACGTCTTACTCACACTGAAATTACCAGCAATAAGAGAAGTATGTGCCTCCCTTATGATGTCAACTCTTTCTCCCCATGGAATACAATGCTTGCCAAGATAGTACAACAAGTTATCATGCAAATGATAACCCAATTCATCTTCTTGGTTACCTTGACTCAAGCTTTCATAAACATCTTGAAAGTCATTATCTAATACACATTTCTCAATATAACTTTCATGTAAAACATAATTACACTTGAGTAAAGTCGATGCACTAATAATAAGCCTAGAAAAGCATATCAACAATTTTATTGTAGATACCTTTCTTATACCTGATTACCAAGTGGAATTTTTGAAGAAAACCCATCCATCGGACGTGCTTTGACTGTTGCAACTTTGATTGTGATTTCAGGTATTGCAATGGTTAATGATTAGTGTGAATGACTGTTTCCTTACCCATTAGGTAGTGTTTCCAATTTTTCACACTTTGCACCAATGCTTATAATTCCTTGTCATATGTAGGACAGTTAATCACTAGACCATTAATGGTTTTCAAATGAAAACAGATAGGATTTCCATGTTGCATGAGGACTGCACCCATAGCGTAGTAACTAGCATCAGTCTGAATCTCAAATGACTCTCTCAAGTTTGAAGTGAAAGTACTGGAGTTGTACTTATATTTTCCTTCAATGCATCAAATGCTCTTTGTTTTTTTCCTCCCCACTGAAAAACCTTTTTCACGCTTGTAAACACATGCAAAGGAGTTGCTATAAGAGAAAAATTAGCAATGAATTTCCTCCAACATTGGGCTGCTCCCAAAAAAATTCTTACCTCTGTAACTGTCTTGGGCCTTGGCCAATTCAAAATGACATCAGCCTTGGAGGGATCTATTTTCAACTCACCTCGTCCATCTTAACATCTTAAGATACAACTGTTATTTTTTCAAGACATCAAGTACTTTTCCTACATGTATGACATGTTCATCACAAGATTTACTGAAAAGTAATATGTAAGTAGGCTATGAAAAACTCATTAATAAATTGCCTCAATACATCATTCATCGCACGCATGAATGTAGCAGGATCATTACTTAAACGAAACGACATAACTAGCCATTCAAACAAAGCTTGTTTTGTTTCGAAAGTTGTCTTCCAAATGTCTCCTTCAACTATTCTAATTTGATGGTAGCCACTTCTTAAGTCTAACTTAGTAAAATAGTTTGCATCTTTCAATTGATCAAGTAAATCATCTATTCTTGGCAGTGGGTAAATGTTCTTTACCATATTTTTCTCAATGCACGAAATTCCACACACATGCGCCATGTTCCATCCCTCTTTGGCACCAAGACAATAGGTGAACCACATGGTGAGGAAGATGGTCCGATGACCCCTTTGTTCAACAACTCTTGAATTTTCTTCTTAATTTATGCGCTTTCCATCATTGACATCTTGTACATGCAAATGTTAGGAAGAGGACAATCTTGCTGCAACTGTATCTCATGTTGGATTCCTCTCTTGGGAGGCAATTCCTTTGGTTCTTGAAACATCTCGTCATATTGGTTAACTACGTCAACCAATTCAGATTTCAAATTCAAATAAAAACCTTTAAAATCTTCATTATCAACATCATCCTTGGGTTTGATAAATAGAAGCACAAAATTCTTGCTTAAATTTACTAGTCATTTCATCTGTCGTGCATTAACAAGTGAAAGATTTATTTTCTTGCTATGAGCTCTCACAATATATTCTACTCTACCTTTGAATAAATGATTTTTTTTTCATGTCTATGGAAGATATATTTTCTGTCATAAAGATACAAGCTTCCCAAAACTATGCCACATATATCTAATGACACAACGTCAAGCTCCACTTCCTCTATGAAATTTGCAGTAATGGGAAATTTCAGTTTACAGTTTCTCGTAACCTTTAATTACACATTGTCACACACCCACCCAAGTGGATACGGTTTATGATGTAGAATGGTTTCCAAACTTAAACTTTTGACAATGTTTTTAGAGATAATATTGGCTTGAGAGCCGCTATCGAACAAAGTATCAATCTTGTTGTGTTTTGATATCACCTTTATGTGATAAAAGTTATATTTTCCACTTTTCGTATGGAGTTTCATTTTGTGAGTTTCAAGAACTAGTTCTAGCAATGGATTCTTTTCCTTTTAACTCCATGGTTGTGATTTTAGTTTCATTACCCAAATTGGATTCAAAATTATCTTGAGTGGTTGCAGTTGTTTTTTGTTTTCCCTTGTTGTTGTTTTTCTTTGGTCTCGTTTCAGGATGAAGCTTCCAACAATGAGCTTCATCATGACTCTCTCCGGAACAATGTTTGCATGTAATTTTCTCTCCTTTTTTGATAGACGCATTTTTCTTTTCCTTCCCTTTGAAAGCCTTTCCCTTTCCTTTACTCTTAAAAGGATTTTTACTACCTTCTTCTGGCGTGTTTTTCCCTCTTGCCTCAAGATGAGTGGCTTGCACACACACATCATCTAGATTATTGGGATTAAACATTAAGGTAGTATGCCTAAGTTAACTATGTAAACCCCCTATGTACTTCAGCAATGTGTCCTTTGATTTCAAATCTAAACCTAACATCAAAGACCTTTTTCTGAATTCTTGGGTGTAATCTTGCACATTTTGACCTTTAAGTTGTCTAAAGTTCTGCCAATTCATGATGAATTTCTGCATATAAGCTAGAGGGTAGAATTTTCTTTTGATTGTAGCATTGAAATCAATCCAAGAAATTGTGATCTTACCATGTTTTTTAATCTCCTCTTGAGTCTTTGATTCCCACCATACGAGTGTTCCAGCCTACATTCTCAAGGAAGCTAACTGATCTTTATGTCATCCTCTTGAAGGTTTTGAATCTTGCAATAGACCTCCAACTAACAAATCCAGTTATCTATATTCTCTGAATTCACTTCACCATTATACATGGGCAACTCAAATTTAACATCAATTTTTGAAAAAGGTGACTTACCAATTCATTTTGAAGTATGATGATGAGTATGAGTAAGGGTTGTGTTAGTGGAAGAGCGTGAAGATGCTAGTGAAGAAGAAGATGAATAATATGGTGGAGAGGATGGAGGTATGTCTCCATTTCCATTACCCGGTATTCCTCTCTTCATAGAGGACCTTCACTAACTTTGTCCTAACAAAGAAAGCCTTTTTGAAGGTCTTCTCATCTTCTGTCATATTTGTAGGTTCTCCTTCATGAGACATGATCTTTGGAGTCTCAATTGCAACTCGAGGCTGAAATGGTATTGGCGATTGTGGAAACCTTTCTCTCGTTCCCCTTTACCCAACTTCAGGGCTTCCGACCAACTTTCCTTCTCCTCTTTTGAGTTTTAACCTTGTAAGCATGACATAAACTTGCAAACGATTAAATCCTTATTTCATAAAGAAAACATAGAGCTATGATACCAAAATGATCTTATTTAGAATATTAGATTGTTGTGCTAAGATCCTCCTCATATTAGAAACAAAATGCTTTCATTGTGCTTAAGGGTTCATGAATTTTTGTAAGTGAAAAATGAGTTTTTATGTTAATTTTATAAGCAATAAAACATAAATAAGAGACTGAACAATGACATAAACATGTACAGAACAACATCAAAAACAAATTACAACATGAACATGATAAAGGATTTCACCCCTCCTGGGCTGCGTCTCCTTGGGCCAGCTTCCAATGGCTTGTGCCTCTCTATTATGCTTAAAAGTGTAATAAGATGTGTTTAAAATGCTCAAATACTTTTGCAACCTGCTCCAATGAGTCTAGAATATCCAAAAATGGCTATCTAGCCTCTTTCTGCATCCAATTTGGTGGAAAACTGAAGAAGTTATGACCTCTCCTAGTTTTCCCACTATTCAGTGCACAAATTGCTCCAAATCTGGCATGATCCTACAAATTAGCTCCAAATAGTGCTATCTAAGAAAAAATTTCACCGCACATTAGTCCATAATCTGTCGACATTGACAGTCCCATTGCAAATCGCAATCGGTGAGAACCAGTGGGCTTATGGTTTTTGAACGCAGCGGGGCGATGTGTGATTGCAATATGGTGGACCCGGCGAAACTATTAACCAGAACTCATAAACTTATCGCATCTGAGATCCTTTCACAATTCACAATTGGTGGAGTACTAACGGTATTATATATGCAGGACTCTGCTTTTTGCAGTGTGTGATTGCGATCTACAATTGCGATTGTCACATTGCAACCCTTCCCTACTCGGGAGCTGATCGTCGTATTGCAACTTCCAGGGCTGATTCTTTAATGCCTTTCCTCCTGCCCTCTTGCGATGTGCAATTACAATTATTGCATCACACCCTGGCTTGTTCTGGGGCCAAATTTTAACGTCAACCCACCTGCGACATGTGATTTGTGAAATGCAGGGGCCAATGGTAGCCTGCCACTTAGTGCTTCCCCATTCACTGAAGAGCCCTACCACATCATCTTTTCCTGCCATCTGTCCAAGTCAAACTTGAACTTTAACTTGCTATAACTTCTTCATACGAGCTCGGATTCGAGTGTCATTCACAGCATTGGAATCAAGATGATGAGCTCTTCGATCTGAAGCTAAGTTTATAGAGATTCTAACATTTTGAGCTTTAAGCCTAATTTTGAGCACCTAATCAGAAAGAAACCCAAAGGTAACCACAAAACCACTTTCAAGCTTGGAAGCTAGCCCTTCTGAACTCAGAGAGGGATCTCTCTATTAGATTTAGATTTTTTAGTGGGATTTTAGGCTAGTTATTAGGTTCAAAGTTTAGTTTTTTGAAATGTTTGGTTGAAACTGCAAAGAAAGGCCATTGGGAAATGGAGTCAAGGTCTTAGGGTGATCACATGCAAAAATATTAGAATAGATTGAAACAGGGCAAGGTAGGTAGGCTATTAGATATTTGTAGCTTTATGGAGTGCGAGGGAGGAATAGATTCAAATTTAATTAAACATAGAGCATTTTAACATGAACTCTATATTTAACTTAAGTTGAAAACATATAAATTGCATATAAGATAGGACAAAGTGTGATTAAACAAATTCAACCCTTCATCTTCTTTTAAACAATTTAGATAAGAAAACATATGAAAAAAGAGATATAACAACTTTAGAAAAGGAAAAACATCACCAATTAGATTGACACATGAATCCTGGAATCGTCTTTTGTATTAATGAAATGATCGCTTTTCGCTTAGTGAACAACTTTACATCAAAATGTGCTTCTGGATACAAGTCCCAACATTTGTACTTCGATTTGTGAAGTATTTATACAAAAATTATCAAAAATATCTTGAGTAAAAATATCAAGATTCTTTACAAAATATCTTAAAAAATGATTACAAAAATAGTACAAGAAAGTAGGCCACTAAAACTGTTGTAGTGCTCTGGCACTATATTTGAGGATTGTTGGTGATGAGTCAGCTTGAAAAAGTCTTGCCTTGTTGTTGAAGGTGAAAAATTGATTTACCCAAGTCACTTGTACAATTTGTCCCATTTGTCTTCACTTGGAGCGGAGAATTTCACTAGCTTCCTATAGGTTTCATTGACCTCGGTGTACTTTTGAAAAGTAGGTTTGAAAATAAAAAAGTTCTTTATCTCATGTTTGATCAACAGATCAAAATCCAAAGCTTCCATGACCCGGATTTAAACAGGAATGCAACAAATTACAGATATAACCATACATATAGAGATGCAACAAAAATAATACTTCATTTCATTACTATAGAATACTGAAATATGCTTATAAACAAAAATGTAAATAAACTAGCTAGGGCGATGGTAGCTTATCTCTAAGAAGAGATGTGGCAGCTACATGCCTCTAAACTATGTTACAATGAGGTTCGAAGGCCTATTTATTTTTCAGAAACAATGGAAAACCCTAAACATCCAAAAACCTAACCCTAGAAGATGAAATGCCAAACTGTGGGCCCCGTTTGGGTAAATTGGTACATCAACTTCTCGGGGTCGTAACTTTGGCATACGATCTCCTTTTGACGTGCACAATATCTTATTAGAAAGATCTATCTAAGAACTACAACTTTGGGAAGAGAAAAATTGGTCCATGGTTTTGTGTTGCTCCCAATTTTCCCAAAAAATGTCATTTAGGGCCTCAAAACGGCTCTGGATGTTCAGGACCCGAAAAATTGCTAAAAATAGTAAATTGTGCTACAATTAAGGAAATTGAAAATCTTAAAGAAACAAGGGTGGGGGTCCAAGTGGACTTGGTGGGTGGCCACCAATATCTACCTGGATCATTCGCCCCCCCTTAGGAAGCAATGGTCCCCATTGCGTTGAGTTCCTCCATGAGATGAGGAAACTTCTATTGAACTTAGTCCCTGGTGAGCCACTTGCCCTGGTGAAGAAGTTGGGCTGCTTTGACAACTCGATGCAGTTGGATATTCTGCTGGCGAATGTTCTTGATCTATGTGTCCATGATCTGATCAGTTGCAGCTTGTTCCATGAAATTTGGATTTAACTATGTGGGTGTGACCTGTTCTGCAATGTTGGATGTGTCTAGTAATGGTGGAAAGTATGGCCGAAGGTGGTCCACGTTGAACACTGGGTATAGGCCAAGGAATGGGGGAATGTTGAGCTTAAAAGCACTATCTCCCATAGCCTTGGTAATGGTGTAAGGACTATATCGGAGTGGTCTGACTTTCTGATAGGCTCCGGTAAGGTGTTCATTTTGCAAACGCAACCAGACTTTGTCGCCACCTGAAACTTGTGTGGCACCTAATGTTGATCATGTCGCTGCTTGTACTTGGCATTTGATTTATCCAGAATGTCATGGACCTGCTGGTGAATATGTTGGATGTGCTCAATGAAGTTGTTTTCCTTAGCTATTTCGGACCGGACATGAGCTGAATCTGCGTGAGTAGCTGCAAATGGCATGGCCACATCAATGGGACATAGTGGTTGGAATCCCAAGCCCACTTGAAAAGGGTTGTGGCCAGTCGAGCTGTGGAGAGCCCAGTTGTAGCTATGCTGAACATAGGGGAGGCTCTCATCCCATGGGTGTGGATGCTTTGAGTTGTACATGCGCAGAATGTGTATGATCATCCTGTTGACAACCTCTGTCTGGCCATGAGTTTGAGGATGGAAGGTTGTGGATTTAGTGAGTTTGGTGTCCAGCATCGACCAGAGATTGGACCAAAATGTACTGAGGAACCTGATGTCCCAATCTGATATGACAGACTGTGGGATCCCAAACTATACCCACACTCATTCAAAGAGGAGTTTAGCAGTGACTTCTGCTGT
The DNA here is from genome assembly GCA_000404065.3 of Pinus taeda. Lineage (NCBI taxonomy): Eukaryota > Viridiplantae > Streptophyta > Pinopsida > Pinales > Pinaceae > Pinus > Pinus taeda. The sequence continues at coordinate 38,476 of APFE031147327.1, read as the reverse complement.
GATATTCTTCTTGCAGGCCGCCATAATGGCCATCTTCGAAAACTTGTCGGTGACCACAAAAACATAGTTGTTTCCATGCTTAGTAGAAGGAAGGACCAACATGTAATCCATGGAGATGGATTCCTAAGGTCGACTAGGGGTAGGCAGCGGGGTATATAGGCCTTGCTTCTTGATGGTCGGTTCGGAAATGGTGCAGGCAGTGCATGATCTGATGTACTTCCCTACATCTTTCAAACATTCGGCCAATAGAAATAATTCTGCAATATTGCCACCATTTTCTTGACCTCGAAATGCCTAGCAACCCATCTGTAGTGTGCTTCCCAAATCATCTTGGCATGCTCACTTGAAGGAACACAAAGGTGACCTAGGTGGCATAATAGGGCATCCTAGAGGTGAAAATTTGGAACATGCTGACCCTCCAAGAGTGTCTGGTATGTGTGGCTAAATTTTGGGTCGCTTTTGTAGAGAAGTAGCCAATCAGAAGTCTCGTGCCCACAAGAGTTGAGCACGGTGGTTAACGCCATGAACGGTGGTGGACTGAGGAAATCTGCAACATTATTGGTGTTTCCCTTATTATACTTGATATTCAAATGGAACTGTTGCAGGTATGTGGACCACTTTTGATGGCGATCATT
>APFE031147327.1:0-32219 GCA_000404065.3 Pinus taeda | reverse complement strand
TTTAACAATGTGATTTGACTAATAAAATAACTTAATTAACATTAATTTTGAGCACGATTAAACTGTGACCTCCAATATTTAACCTTTATTTAACTATTTTAACTATGATTAAACTGTGTGCTTAAACATTAAACTTAACTAACTTTATTGACTGAGTATAATCATGCTTAAATGGTGTCATTAAACCAACTAATCCTACTTATCTAACTTTAATGTGGCGTTTTAACTCGTTGCACATCATGTTAAAGGTATTTCTCATGCATTATTTTTTACTTTTTGAAATGTAGTGGCATTTGAATTTTCACACTGATTGGGGTATTTTCATTTTTTCACATTTTCTCATATTTTTTTTTTTTTCACATTTTTTTTCAAATATAATCTATTATTTTTGGTATCTCCATTTTTTCTCCTTTCTTTCTTTTCCTATTTTTTTTTAGTTTTCCTTTCTTTCTAATTTATCTTGGAAAATAATTGCAGGATAAAATATTATTTCCTAATATCTCATATAAAACTTAAGAAATAATGATCAATTTATACTATAAGTTATAGGACCCTAATGGGTACTTTGTACTTTCGGAATAGACCGTTTTGGAAGGTTTTATCGTTTTATTTGTTTTCTAGTTGGGACAAGATGTTTTATACTCTTGATATTTAAGAGAATACTTATAGATAGTTGTGGGCCCAACCAATATTTTCGGAAATTTTGGACATAAATTAAAAGATATTTACACATATTGTTTTATATTTTTGTTTAAATATTGGTTGCATATCTCTCAATTTCTAGTGGCTTGGGGGGGCTAGTACTATAACAACTACTCGTCCCTGCAGAACATGATATATCTCTCCCCTATAACTATGATTATGTATTAATATTTAATAAAATTCCTTCCTAGTTATAATGTTTTTAATGGTTTGGTTGTGGAAAATTAACCAATATCTCCAACACATCATAATAGAAAACTGATAATGTAAGTGCATGCATATCAACATAGAAACCTTTTACATAAGTGCATGAAATTGTGTTTGTTGTTTTTCTCCATGGTAAAGTGTTTTTTTTTCAGGATATAGATTGTGTGCTTTCTTGAAAGCTCCATTTTTTTTTTTGGAGTGCATGTAGCATCAAATATTATTAATATTTAAATAAGTTTGTGTTATTACAACCATTATATTTTAAAAGTTGGAGAAAGGAATGTTGAAGTAAATTAAAATTCTTATTTAAATATAAGAGACATATGTTGGATGGTTCATGGATAACTAATACATAATAGTATTCATGAATAATTGTGCTCATAGGCATTCTATAACTCAGTATGGAAAATATGTAGGCATAATGTAAGAACGATTATATGTCCGGAAAAATATATATAGAAAAATTAAATAAATTAAATGTAGGTTTAATATTTTTTAATTAATTTTCAAATTAAAAGATATATACATGTAAAATGTAATGTAATCTAAAATGTAAAACATAATGCAAATTGCGAAATGTAAAATGTAACGTAATGTAAAATACAAAATATAGAATGTAAGACATAGAGTTACCAATTTCATCACAAGAAATTGGTTTGTATATAATGTAAAGTTAGGGTACTATTGTGTTTTTAACATGTTATTGGTATAATCAATAGTGTAAAGTTAACAATATTATTTTTTTTTTTTCCCCTGCGGAAAAGTCGTAATTTCTATTAGAGATAAGAAATTACATTTTGTATATGCCGAAGCATTCATATATAGGCGTCAAGGCCTATCGAGTTCATAGTCCATAGGACTAGTTCAGATCAAAATTTACTGATCTTAACAATATTATTATTATAAATGTAAAATTAACATATTATTATTGGTATAATAAAGATCCATCTTAACCCTGGATCTATCAAGGGCAGCGAGAAATCAAATATCTTGAGGTTCAAACCTATCTTTTGAATGCAAAACTTGAGAAAATGTTTTCACCTTGAGAGATTTGATCCCTCTCGACACTTGATAGATATAGGGTTAATATGGATCTAGGCTAGTTTCAATCATGTTTGGTCACACAAAATTTGTTGAACATATAATTATTTTGATCATTTTTAAATATGGTAAATATGTCTAATATTAATCTTTCCATTTAAATTTTAAGTTTGTTCAGTTACCTCTATTTGTTGTACTATATTTTTACACTCATCTCGTTGGGAACCAATCACCACTATGGGACCACTCAAAAGATAGTGCTAATGAATTGGTAGCTTACTAAAGCCTATGGATTTTGGTATAGAATGGAAAACCTCAACATGGTATTAGATTCCTAGGGTCCGGGTTCAATTCCCAATTGCATTTGGGGGGGTGGGGGGGGGGGTGTTGGATTTTCACACTCACCTAATTGAGAATCGATCATGTGGACTAATTTTCACTCTGGGATCCACCTTGGGACCACTCAAAAGGTAATGTATTTAACTACAAATAGTCTTCATTATAATAAGAATGCAGTCAGCTACAAATAGTCTTCATTGTGATCAATATCAAACTATTTTCTTTTATTGTTCTTATTGTCACACATGTTATTTTTGCCATAGTTTCATATCAATCATTTGAAAGGAGTGGTTGAAATCCTAGACCATTCAAATATTTAACCCGAGCTATTGTAGTAAATGTCATACCTTGTCTCTCTTGCTCTCCATTATTAATAGTATCTTTCTCCAAAGTTAATCATTGTGACTTATGGAGTGTTAAACCCTAAGTAAGTTTCAATGGTAGTTTTTTTCTATTATCCCCTTCGAATGCAAAGTGGTGAAATAAAAATAGTTTACAGTTTCAATAAGAAAACATTTTAGGTAAGTGAACATTTTATTTAAGATGAAAATTCAAGTATTTTATTTATGGTTAAATCACTAAAACACATAAATCAATGCAAGTCTTCAATAACTTTTTGTACTTACATTAAAATCAATGCACACTATTAATATAAATACTTTGAAATTAGTGTACACCATACATCCAATTACATCAAATCATAAATCAACATCTACATTGAAATCAATGCATCTAGTGCAAGCAGTCAAATAGAATTAGACGTCAACATTTACACTAAAACCAATGCATCTAGTCAAACAATCAAATAGGATTAGAAATAAACATATACATTAAAATCAATACATCTAGTGCAAGCAATCAAATAGGATTAGAAATCAACATCTACACTAAAATTGATGCATCTAGTATAAACAATCAAATAGGATTAGAAATCAACACGTATACTGAAATCAATGCATCTATTGAAAATAATTATTAGAGGAAATTTTAGCCAAAAAGTGACCTCCGAAGGAAAAATAATAAAATAAGGATTATGAATTTTGGAGGGAAAAAAAGAAAACTATTTTTTTTTAATTGTATTTTTTGCTTATCTCTTTATAAGTTCACTCAAACTTCATGTGTAGAAACTTTTTCAAATTAAATTCCATTTCTAACGAGTACCCATTATGCATACTTTTGAGAAGACCCAAATTGATAAAAATTGAAGATACGTTAGAAAAGCATGTTCAAACATTTGTTTAATGTATCTTCATTTTTTTTTCAATGTGGGTCTTCTAAAAAATATGCATAATAGGTACTCGTTCGATGTGGAATTTAATTCCCCATCCAATGAATATCTACACTTGAATTTTGATTAAACCTGTAAGGAGATAAACCAAAAATACAATTTTATTTATTTATTTTTTTTCTAGATTTTCTCCTCCAAAATATTTACATGTACTTCTTTCTAAATTTAAAGGATTTTGATTGGTTTACATATTATGACATGAAAATTACATGAAAAATTCATGGGAACTTTTAGGTGAAAATTTCCTCTAATATAGATAAGAGTAGAAATCCACAACTACATTGAAATCAATGCATATAATTTAATCAATCAAATAGAATTAGGAATCAACATCTACACTAAAATCAATGCATCTATTTTAGTGAAAAATCAAAATATTCATGGCTTTCTAAATCCAACTTATTTTACCTTTTGTAAAAGATTTACTTCCTATTCCTTTATGGTTAATAATGTTTAATATTATATAATATCATACAATATTTGTATTTGTCTTTGTGTGCCTCTTTCTTCTTCGCTCCCCACCGCTCCCCCACCTCCATATTATAATATCATACAATATTTGTATTTGTATTTGTGTGCTTTTTTCTTCTTCACTGCTCCCCCACCTCCATATTTGTGTCTATCCCCCCCTCTCTCTCCCCCATCTCTATCTCTCTCATGCCTTCCTATATCCCCATCTCTCTCTCTCTCCACCTCTCGCTCCCTTTCTTTATCTCTCTCTACACCTCTCTCTCCCTTTCTAAATTGAACTTCTTCTACCTTTTGTAAAATCTTTACTTCCTCTTCCTCTCTGGCTAAAAATGTTCAATATCATATAATACCATATAATATTTGTATTTGTCTTTGTGTCTCTTTCTTCTTCCTTCATTCCCCCCTCCCTATCTCCCCCAAATTTGTCTCTCTCGACCTCTCCCTCCCTCTCTTTGTCCCTCTCTTCTTTCCTCTCTCTCTCCCTTCCATCTATATCTATATCTCCCATCATATTTCCTTCTTTGTCTTTCTATCTCATCCCCCCAAATACACATATTATCTTTCTCCATATTTATCTATCTATCCCCGCCTCCCTCTCTTCGTCTCTATCTTATTCCCTCTCTCCCCACTCCATTTTGTTAGAAACCATGACACTACTGAGAAGGGGGGGTGAATCAGTAGCTGATAACAAAATTGACCACACCAAGGAAAGGAAAACCCAGAAGATGAAGAAGAATTCCAAGTAAAAAATGAAGAAGACCTCAAAGGAGATATTGTAGTCACTCTTGAAGAAATAACTAAACTCAAAAATGAAAATAGAGAACTAAAGAATCAAATACAAGAAGTTTAAGGTAAGAACCAAAATCTTACAAAGGACAATTTTTTCATCCTAAAAGGACATGTTGATGAAGCCAAAAAGCAAGGAAAAATTATGGCAAGCCAACTAAAGGAAAAAAAATGAAGAAATTAAAAAACTTGATGCAAATGTCATCTTCCTTAATGTCCAAGTAAGTGAAGCAAAGAGAATGAAAGAATTAATGGAGAGTCAACTGACAAAGAAGGAGGAATATTGTGAGAATTTAAAAGAAGAGATTGTTTCTCTAAGAAATAGGTTGATCAGCTAAACAAGAACTTGAAGAGTTCTCAAGTCTTGGACAACATCCTATGTTATCAAAGATAATCACTTGACAAATATATTCTTGGATATGTAGGTGAGCCTTCTAGCAAAAGTGATGCAAACCCTAAATCCATAAAGAACAATAATGTAGAAAATCTTAGAGGTTGTGTTAATAACCCCAATTCTAGTAGACGCAAGGAAAAGAGTCAAAATAAAATTGGAATAATCTCTGCTTCAAGAAGATATTTTTATGCTGAAAGTAACAATGAATATCATAAAAACACCTCAAGGAAAAATAACTTCAGAAGTGCATCAAGGAAATCCTCATCTTGGAGGTATAAAAATATATTTTTTGATCTTTGCTACTCTTGTACAAATTTTGGGCACATCATGGAAAAATATTGTAGAGAATATGACAGATACGTCTATTGGGTGTATGTTATATTCTTTCCATGACGACCGCCACACACGGACCTACCTATGGTTTCGTGCATGGATTTCATACATGATTTTGGGCATGATGGTTGTTTGCCCATGGTATTTTGTAGATCCAGTTAAGGGAAATAAAATTATGTTCTAATCCAAGGTTTATGGATGCTTTGCCATGTATATATATGTATTGTAATAGTGAAAAGAATATAATGAAAAATCAATCTAGAAGTCCTAGTTTTGGTATCGAGGGAAAAATTTATGTGTATTTGTTTTGTGTTTCTCGCCATTGTATATTTTCTGATTTTAAGAATCTTTTTGCAAGTAATTAATGTACAGGGTTAAAACCTACATTTGTTATCAGAGTTATTTCATATTCAAGGGTGTTAGTGCTTATCGGTCCTTCTAGTCACCAATGATCAAATGTCCTCTTTCAAAGTTTTTTGATAGGGTCCTAGGTCAAGTTTTTATGATTTCAATAGGATTCAAATAAAAATTTGGTCACTGGTTAGTGTGTCTAGGTATGTTACTACTCCTTCATTTCATGGTCAAATTTCCATCTGAGTCATGCCATCGCTCATTGTAATGACACATCAGTGAAGTGTAATGGACACCATCTTAGTCATCACCTGATGGTCAATCATGTTTCAAGGTCCAAATCATTAATTTCATACTCCATTAGATGTCATCATTAGGTCAAGTCATCAAAAAAGTAAACAAAGTCATAACATCATCTAGGTCATCATTATGGGAGTAGTAATAGGGAAAAGTCTTCTATAATTATCTCTAAAGTGCATTTTGATCTTTATTAAGATGTAATTATGTATAATAAGGTTTGAAGATGGAGTACACTAGCGTTTCATATCATTTTGTGAAAAGACAAGGTGGGGCCACATCACCACCTAAGAGAAAATCAACTCCCCAGCCTATAAGAAGACCAAAGGAGAAAACCATTTTCTCATCCCACCCTCATAAGACATCACTCCACCAGAAAAATGCATTCCATCCCTCAGAAGATTGAATTATTGCCTCTAGAGTATCATTCCTTCTCGCTCGCTATGTTTTTGGCATCCTTGTTGTGCTTTTGAAAAGGGAGAAAAATCATTCATTGAAGAGGTTTTCTGCATCAATTTACAGAGCCAGAACATCATCAACAATTAAGTGAACTTTGTTCACTCCTCCTTCATCCTTCCTTACATCAGTTTGCTCAGCAAGAGCCAGTGAATCACCCTCTCCTAGGGTTTTGCTGTGCTTTTTATCCTAGTCATTTTACTTCATTGTTGTGGTAGAACCCTACTTTTTATGCTCAAACACCCTCACTTATACTCCATATACCTCCCCTAACCTTTTCCCATGCTCACTCCCCACGTTTCCCTCATTTTCGCACAAACCCTAGCCTATTTCTATACTTTTGAAACTTTCCTAGGCTAGGGTTGTGTTTTGCACTTTCCTACCCCTTCCTCTCACTCATTCCTAGGAATTCCAATTCCATAAACTCCCTAACACCTATCCCTACTTCCCAAAATTTCCCCAAGAATTTAGAAAGCCCCTAACCCCTTCATTCCCTTCCATCTACAAGACTGTCTCAAGTCCCCTTTTTTCCCAAAACTAAACCCTAATTCTTCCTCCGTGAGCTAGGGTTTCACCTTGGAAGAAGAGACCACACACACTGAAAAGAAGAATTACAATAATGGAGGACATGTCTCAAGATTTGACCCATCTAACATCAAAGAGATCAATGCCTCACAAACTCATCAAGAGGTCATTTGCGGCACATAGGGACGATTTTACTTCAAAATTTGTTTATGAAGTAATGAAGATGAATGCCACAAAATTGAAAGAGGTTTTTGTCAATCATAGATCAAGGAACAAACAAATCCTTCATTTTTTACACATGTATTACATATTGGGATATATTCAACTTTTTTGGAGGCCTATGTCAAAAAATAAAATAAAAATTCAAGTTAATTTCCTATTTTAGTCATATTTTGTGGCACAGATTCCGAGCAAATGAAAATGAATTTCCAAAAAATGAGATTTTTTTTCTATACAAAATCCTTAGCTACACAAACCTCTCTCAGGTTTACCAAAAACTTTATTTTTAGAGAGTTATCTCTCCATCATTGAGCCCTATTTTTGCAGAAAACCTAGGAATTTTGACACATCTATAAGCGTAGTGCCTAGGTACTACGCTTTTTCCTTAGGGCTCCTTTTTCCAGAAAATCACCATAATTGGATAGATAATGGCCTATTCATCTCAAATATCTACTTTTTCTAAATTTTCAGCAGACAAATTGAGAGAAAATGTCAAAAAAGGGGCCAAAAAGTCACTTTTTGTCGTTGTTTTGGACTAGGTGTTACGCATATCGAAGTAGTCTTGGGAAAATAAATTTTTATCCCTACTATTGGGTCCAAATAACAACTGGAAATCCACATATTTCTAATGAGCCATCAAAATCTCAATTTGGAGCAGTGGAAGGCCTTCAAAAGTGAGCTGGAATATGGCGCCGCTCTTTTGCAGAAGGCTCTGTGCATATCCCCATGAGAGCTTTCCTTCAGCATTTTTCAGCAGATTTTGACTTATGATGTAATTTTTCTATTATGATGTTTTAATGATGTAATTATGGGTACATAGGCTTTGGTAGAATAATTTTGACTTAGATCCATGCTCTTAAAGGTTTATTTGAGGTCAAATGTATCAATTTTTCTAAATGGAGGGTTTGTTTGAACCTCTCTAGTCTTTAGGTTTTTGGTTGAGATTTTGATGTAGCTGATGCTACATTGAGGGATTCGACCTCTGAGAGTGGGGAAATGGTTTTTTAGTCTATATGTATCATTTTCTCAGTCATATAACTGGTTGGAAATCAGAGGTGAGAACACTTGTAGCTTGTATTTCAACATTTTACTTAGGAAATCAAAGGAGCAGTATGCAACTATTATCTAGGAATTCATGTGCAATGAGTTTGTGATGATGCATTTTCTCTATTTTAGTTTTATTTGAATGATATACATATCTCCTTTCATATCTTATTTCTTCAGTGGTTTGCCTTAAAGGTTATAAGCATAATTCTTTGCATAAAGCTCTGTTTTGATGGGAATACCATTTTGTATAATTTTCCTCCCTTCTTAATGAATTCATGGTGCACATGCTCATTAAGATCTTTTTCCTCTCTTAAGCACTACACTACACCAACAAACCCTAAATCCATCACAAAATCATTGATACCTTTCTTCTCTATATCTTTGCGATTGTAACCCTTTGATCCTTTGACCTAGCTACCTGGTTTTCATCCCTTATCCAACATGAAAACCTAAAACTTTCAAAACCCTACCTAAGCCTAAAATATCTGTTGAATAATGAGGGTTGGGGGGGGGGTGAATCAGTAATTAGCAAGTCAATGATTTTTCATTTCCATAATCAGATTCATATACATTACTTTAGTTAATTAAACTTGCATGTATATGCATCTGTGTTTAAGGCAAATAACGTATATCCTGTAGACTTAAGATTCAATTGATTCTTTAAATGTTGATCTTTAATCAATGCATTAGAACCATATAAATAGTAACCAGGTGTAGTAAAAACAGAACAGAAAATCACACACACAAGAACACAAGTTATAAGGTGGAAACCCAATGTGGGTGAAAACCACCTACTGCAATCGTCTCTATCTTCTTTTTAATAATAAGAAACTTCTTTTTAGAATTCTTGTACTGGTGTAAACTTATACCAGTACGCAAGGTTCTACCTGCAAAAGGCTACAACCTTCTCTCGTTCTCCAGCTTCTCCTGGAAGGGAGCTACAACCCCCTTTGCTCTTGTACTAGTTGATATGTTTACTAGTACGTAGGTGCTGACCTACAGAAGGCTACAACCTTGTCTTTTCTTCCAGGGACCATGTTTCATAGATTTTCAGATTGGATCCATCAATAGCATCATTCAATCATCTGCATCAACCAGTCTCGTTTTGCACCAACCAAAACTGAATCAACCAATCACTTTGACAAATCTTCAGAATGTTGTAACTAGAATAGAGTAACCAAAACCCAAGCCATAACCCAGAACACTGCAATAGCAAATAGAAGTAGCTAGAATACATTTTGAGAGATATACACTACTTCCTTTCGTCGAACTTGTGTGTATACGCACTTTTCTCAAGGCGAACACGTGTACAGATCTGCAAATCAAAATTAATATGTATACGTTGTTTTGATATGCCAAACCAGTGTCTCTAAAGTTAACCTGCGTATAGATATGTAAATGATGATTTAAACTCTACAACAATTTCAGACTTCAGTTATACCCAGATCATCATATTTACAGCTTACAACATGTGCCAGTTATATAGATAAATGACCAAAACCATATAAAGATACTTCACTTCAATCCTTAAGATCTTGACCCATCATTAGATCTTATCCTTCATCAAGTGCTAAGGTTCATCCTTGGTTTAGATCCAACTATGCACCATAACCTAATATCCTGTATATTAGATCTTGCTCTTCATCAAATATTCAATTCATAAGTGCCTTTGCCTAATGATCTTCTCCTCCTTTTGTAGTCTTAGGCCTTACTCAATACCATGGACGAAAACCACTTAGAACCAATATCTTGGACCAAATACCTGGGGTCAACACTTCAGACAAGATACCTTGGACCAATACCATGGATCAAAATACCATGGACCAAAACTAAGTTTTTCAACATGTACGTGCCTTTCCTTCCATTAAAGTGCATGTGTATGCCATACACACCTTTTTGTCTGCGAACCTGCATGTACACATTGCTTGGTTAATGGGGAACCTGCGTATACCTCTTTTTCTTCATTCAGTGAGTCTGAACTGTGATCTGTCATCTGAGTGAGTTCATCAAGTACAACACCTGTATCACCTGTATCATAATGCCAACAATCTCCCCCTTTGGACTTGATGGCAACAAAAACATCAAACACTCTCCCCCTTTGTCATCAAGCGTAAAGGGTCATGCTCCCCCTGAGTACTAGCTAAAATCTCTGATATGCTGAAGTGCTGATTGAGCTCCTATGATCGAGTCCATGCTCCCCATGAGCATAAGCAAGGTCTACAAAAAGATCACATGACTCTATACATACATCACCAAGGACCTTCCTATCACCAAAGACTCATACATACATCCATCTCCCAACCAAGTAGGGATATACCAAGTTTGACTCATCCACCTAACCAAGTGGGGATATACCAATTGTTTATACATGTCAAAAAAGAACATTACATCATCCATCCCATGCATAGTGGGGTAACAAAATATGACCTTTACATTGAAAGATATACATGACATATAAAATAGACATCAAACATCTGAAACAAGACCATGATAGTCGTCAGCAACTATCATTATCAGCATCTATCAATCAGCATCGAGACCAGCAACCATGTTCTCTCTTGAGCTTGTTATACCTGAATCAAAAACATCTGCGAATTTGTACCAAGATCTTCTAAGATAATGCCAACAATGCATTATTAGAGGTATATTCTCCCCTGAACCTGTGCCAGATGATTACAGTCAGACCCATATTAGACTCCTTTCATCCTGTGTCTGGCCCATTTCTTCAAACCAATAGATACACAACTGTCTCCACCGAAACCAGTGTATGTACGCGACTACGCTTCAGGAAACTCATGTATAACCACATTTCTCTTAAACAGATAAGTTTTAACAACAGGATGATGCATCAACTACTCCCAGCTTTTGTCTGAGATATTCAAATGTCTCTATGGGTAGTGGTTTGGTGAATGTATCAGCAACCTATTCTTTAGAGGGAACATACTCCAATTCGACCTTTTGTTGAAGCACTTGTTCACGTAGAAAATGATATTTGATGGGTATGTGCTTGGTCTTGGAATGCATGACTGGATTCTTTGGAATAGTAATGGCACTTGTATTATCACATAAAATGGGAATGGGTGGAGTACATGTGATCTATATGTCTTACAATGTTTGCATCATCCAAAGGAGTTGTGTGCAGCAAGACGCAGTGGCCACATATTCTATTTCAGCTGTAGATAATGCAATTGAGCTTTGTTTCTTGCTGAACCAAGACACTAATCTGGAACCCATATAGAATGCACCACCACTAGTGATTTTTCTATCATCAACACTTCCTACCCAATCTGCATCTATATATGCATGAAGTGTAAGATTTGTATCTCTAGGATACCATAAACCACAATTCTATGTTCCTTGAAGATATTTGAATATCCTTTTGGTTGCCTAAAGATGTGATTCCTTTGGATTTGCTTGGAATCTTCCAACTATTCCTACTACATGCATGATGTCCGGTCGGGTACCTGTTAGATAAAGCAAGCTACCAATCATGGATCTGTAAGTTGGTTGATGCATCGCTTTTGATTCATAATTTGAGCTGAGATTGCATCCTATTACCATTGGAGTACATACTAGTTTAGATTCTTCCATGCCATACTTTTTCAGTATCTGTTTGAGATATTTGGTTTGAGACAGAAAAATACCATCTTTGTTTTGTTGAACTTGTAGACCAAGAAAGTATGTCAGCTCGCCAAGTAGGGACATTTCAAATTCTTGCTACATTATTGAAGAAAAATTTCGACTCATAGCTTCTTCATTGCTACCAAAAATGATATCATCAACATACGCAACAAGTATTAGCAATTTATTATTGTCAATCTTTGTGTATAAATTGCTATCAATTGATCCCTTCAAAAAACCTTATTGATGGAGATATTTGTCAAGACGGTAATACCAGGCCCTTGGAGCTTATTTTAGACCATAGAGAGCCTTTTTGAGTCTGCATACACGTTTTGCATCATTTCCAAGAATGAATCCGTATGGTTGCTCAATATAGACTTCTTCTTCTAAGTCTCCATTAAGAAAGGCAAACTTTACATCCATTTGATATACTTTGAATTTCTGAAAACTAGAAAGAGAAAGGAACATTCTTATGGCTTCAAGTCTAGCAACAGGTGCAAAAGTTTCTTCAAAATCTATACCTTCTTGTTGAGCATATCCTTTACAAACAAGTCTAGCCTTGTTTCTGATAACTTCTCCATTTTCATTCAACTTGTTTTTGAATATTCATTTAGTTCCTATGATATTCTTATCATGAGGTCTAGGAACTAATTCCCAAGTATTATTCTTTTCAATTTGTTCAATTTCTTCATTCATGGCCTTTACCCAACATTCATATTTGCATGCTTCATTTACATTTTTAGGTTCAATGGAGGATAGCAATGCTAGATAGATTGAAGCATCTGAAATAGTTCTTCTTGTCTGCACACTTGCCTCTTTCTGTCCCAAAATTTGCGTTTGTGGATTATTTTTCTGTACATACCCGGATGGAGTTTTTTATTCTACCGTTATCTCTTCTTCTAGTGCTTCATTGGTTTCTCCTTCAGAATTAGTGTGATTTTATGTGGGAGGATAATTCTCATATTCTCCACAATCTTTGGTTGTTACCTGCTTTGGATTTTTGCATGCTTCATCAACCACAACATCAATACTTTCAATAATTTTCCCAAGTCTTTTATTATAACACTTATATCCTTCACTTCGGGAAGAGTAACCAAGGAGAATACCTTCATCTACTCTAGGTTCAAACTTGCCAAGTTTTTCATCAATCCTTTTAATGTAACATTTACTTCCAAAAACATTGAAGTATTTTACGGTAGGAGTCTTACCATACCAAAGTTCATGTGGAGTTTGAGTGTTGTTTACATGAACATTTTCTTTGTTTGAGAATAGTGACGACAACAAATGCAGCTTCACCCCAGAAGGTTGTAGGAGTTCTAGACTCATCTAGTATAGCATGAGCCATTTGTTGAACAATTCTGTTCATCCTTTCTACCACTCCATTTTGCTAAGGTGTCCTTGCAGTGGAGAATTCCCTTTTTATTCCATGTTCTTCACAAAAGTCGAAGAATTCATCTGAGGTAAATTCCCCTCCTTGATCAAATCTGACTCATTTGATTTTGCTATCTAATTCATTTTCAACTACAGCTTTGAATTCTTTGAATTTTTCAGATGATTCATCTTTATGCTTTAGAAGTCTTATCCAACACATTCTCAAAAAATCGTCAATGAACAATATAAAATATTCTTCTCCACGAGGTGATTGTTTTCCTTGATGGTCCACATAAATCAGTATGAACAAGTTCAAGAGGCTTACTAGTTGATCCTTCCTTTTCAGGGAAAAGTGCTCTGGTTTTCTTACCAAATTGACATGATTTGCATATTGTATTTTCTGGAATGCTGATATCTGGAAGATCATGAACAGTCTGGAATCCACATGCTTTTCTTATTTGAGGGAAGCTTAGGTGCCCTAGTCTTCTGTGCCATAGCCAGTGTTCATCATTTTTGCTTAGATAGCATTATTGTTGTCCTCCCTTGAGTATGTATAAGTTGTTTTGAGTTCTTACACCTTTGATCAATCTTTCTCCTGTATCAAGCTCATGAACAACACATCCATTTGATCGAAACACTACTTCATTTCCTTGATCACACATTTGACTGACACTTAACAGGTTATGCTTAAGACCATCAACATACATAACATTCCCAGCTTTAACTTTTTCTTTTAAGAGAACAAAACCTTTACCTTTTATGACAGTAGGAGTGTCATTTCCAAACGAGACCCTCTTTTCCTTTTCTAAGGCATTATATGGCTGAAGTTTTTCTTTATCACCTATCATGTGTTTTGAGCATCCACTATAGATGTACCACTGATTTTCTTGTCCTTCTGCATATAACGAATACCACATTTTTTTGTTTGCGGTTCTTTCTTTCTCCATATTTTGGGACTTAATGAAGTTTTCTCCTTCTGAGATGTTTGCCAAAAGTTACTCCTGCATTCAAATTCTTCATGACCGAAGTTGTTACAGATAGAGCATTCTATTTCATTTTCAAGAAAAGAAAATTTATTGTAGGTTCTTTTCATGATCCCTGTCACATTCCTTTGATTTCGTGCTTCTCTAGTCATGATGGTATTGTAAGCAACACATTAAGCAGCTTTGTGTCCAAAGTTATGACATGAAAAACATTGGCCATTAAAGAAGTTCCTGCGATTAGCAAATCTACTCACCTGGTGATTGTAGTTTCTATTGATATTCATTCTTGAAGCATATTGAGTATGATTTACCTGAGGTTGGTTGTAGCTCCTATTCATCCTTGAGGTAGATTGAACCTAGTTTACCTAGTGATTTGCTTTATGCCTTTGCTTGTCAAATTGTTCACTGCTCTTTGTTGCATCAAGATAGCTTTTATTGGAGGTTGACAATTTTTATGCTTGAGATGTTTCTTCAGTATATCCAAAACCTGTCTCTATCAGAGGAGAATGTTATACTTTGATGATTTCATTTAATGTTTCTGATCCTTTAGTAAATATAACATTGAGAGCTTTTGTTTTCTCAATATCCTTAGACCCACAATTTCACATTCTAATTTTCATTGTGTTTTTCTCTTTCAGCAAGTTGGAATGTCAAAGTATCTATAATCATATTCTTTTCTTCTAAATAGATTTTGAGTTTAGAGATTTCTTCATCAAGGTCATCTTCATCTAATGCATCCAAGAAATCATCATCTTCAAAAGGCATCAAAAGTCTATAGTCATTACTATTTTCATCTTCATCACTATTTAATAAACCATCGCTATCTTCATGTGTGTAGTAGCTCTTCTTACTTACACTTTGTTTTCTATTCCATTTTGCAGATTCATTACCTTTATCAAGCTTATTATGAGGACATTTGGCAACATAATGATCAACTCTTCCACAAGAAAAACATTTGAAGGGTATTTTACCTTTGAATCTTCCGGAACCCCGTTGAAGATTCTTGACAAAGTTTGCTTCTTCCTCTCCATCTGAAATATGTCCTGATTCATTGAGTTCTTCTCTTCTTGAAGCTTTGAATGTAGCTTCTCTCATATTTGATGGACCTCCTTTTCTCATTTTGAAAGCAGTTAAGATTCCGTGCAGCCGTGTCATAGTAATAGTTTGAAGATCCTGCTTTTCTTCTATGACATATACTTTTGATTCAAACTTAGTAGACAAGGATCTTAAAACCTTTTCAACTAAAGTAACTTCTTTTATCTCTTTACCCAAGTTCTTCATGCAATTAACAATCTCATATATACGTAAGAAGTAACTAGCTATACTTTCATCATTGTGCATTTTGAGAGTTTCACATTGAATTCTGAGAGTTTGCAGTTTTGCACATTTTATCTGATTGTCTCCTTCATAGCTTAGAACGATCTTGTCCGATATTTATTTGGCGGTTTTGAGCTGCATAACTTTGACAAATTTTGATTGTGACAAACTCCCCAATAATGTATTGACAACCATGCATTGGTTTCATATTGCTTTTTACCTGTCGTATCTGTAGGAATTGCTGATGGAAATGTATATCCTCCTTCCACAATTTCCCAGACATCTGTTCCAAGAGATTGAAGATAGGTTGTGGTTATTACCTTCGAATAAACGAAGTTGCTCCCATCAAATATTGGTGGTCTAATGGATCCCTCTCCTTCGTAGTTTCTCATGATGATAGATCTTCCTTCAAGTGATCAAGCTTCTTCTGAAGGACCTGCTGTGATACCAATTGTTGGAAATAATACTGAGAGGGGCAGTGAATCAATATTAGCAAGTAAATAATTTTTCATTTCCATAATCAGATTCATATACACTACTTCAATTAATTAAACTTGCATGTATATTCATCTGTGTTTAAGGCAACTAGCATATATCCTGCAGACTTAAGATTCTGTTAATTCTTCAAATGTTGATCTTCAATCAGTGCATCAGAACTATATAAATAGTGACCAGGTGCAGTAAAAATAGAACAGACAATCACACACACAAGAACACAAGATATAAGGTGGAAACCCAATGTGGGTGAAAACCACCTGTTGCAATCATCTCTATCTTCTTTTTAATAATAAGAAACTTCTTTTTACAATTCTTGTACTAGTGCAGACTTATACCAGTATGCAGGCTTCTACCCACAGAAGGCTACAACCTTCTCTCGTTCTCCAGCTTCTCCTGGAAGGGAGCTACAACCCCCTTTGCTCTTGTACTAGCTAATATGTTTACTAGTACGTAGGTGCCGGCCTACAGAAGGCTACAACCTTCTCTTTTCTTCCAGGGACCACATTTCATAAATTTTCAGACTGGATCCATCAATAGCATCATTCAATCATCTGCATCAACTAATCAGCTTTTGCACCAACCAAAACTGAATCAACCAATCACTTTGACAAATCTTCAGAATGTTGTAACCAGAATACAGTAACCAGAACCCAAAACACTGCAACAGCAAACAGAAGTAGCTAAAATATATTTTGAGAGATATACGCTACTTCCTTTCATCAAACTTACGCGTATATGAACTTTTCTCAAGGCGAACTTGCGTACAGATCTGCAAATCAAAATTAAGATGTATACGTTGTTTTGATATGCCGAACTAGCATGTATATGCGCATTTTCTAAAGTGAACCTGCGTATAGATTTGTAAATGATGATTTAAACTCTACAACAATTTTAGACTTTAGTTATACCCAGATCATCATATTTATAGACTACAACATGCGCCCGTTATACAGATAAATGATCAAAACCATATAAAGATACTTCACTTCAAGCCTTAAGATCTTGACCCATCATTAGATCTTACCGTTCATCAAGCACTAAGGTTCATCCTTGGTTCAGATCCAGCTATGCATCATAACCCAATAGCCTGTATATTAGATCTTGCTCTTCATGAGATATTCAATTCATAGGTGCCTTTTCCTAATGACCTTCTCCTCCTTTTGTAGTCTTAGGCCTTACTCAATACCATGGACCAAAACGACTTAGAACCAATATCTTGGACCAAATACCTGGGATCAACACTTAAGACAAGATACCTTGGACCAATACCATGGATCAAAATACCATGGACCAAATACCACAGACCAAAACTAAGTTTTTCAACATGTACACACCTTTCCTTCCGTGAAAGTGCATGTGTATGCCACACGCGCCTTTTGGTTTGCAAACCTGCATTTACACGCAACTTGGTCAATGGGGAACTTGTGTATACCTCTTTTTATTCATTCAGTGAGTTTGAATTGTGATCTGTCATCTAAGTGATTTGCCATCACGTACAACACCTGTATCACCTGTATCATAATGCCAACAATATCTAGCCTAAAATATTTTCCCATTCCAGTCATCATTGGCTATGAATTCATAGAGAGGTCCTTCTCTGGTTTAGTAGGGCTAGATGCTAAGCCCAAGTGGTTTGAGGTTACCTCCTTTGATTTCCCTTCTAAGCCTTGGGATATTGTGGAGGATAACAAAGGGGATGCCTTTATTGCTGAGGGGTTTTTCTCAGGCTTGTAGTAGACCCTGTTCAGTGGGAGATCTGTGGGATCGATTCTTGTGGTAAAAGAAGGCGGCGAGCACTAGAACGATAGAGATCAAAAAATTTAATGGTCAAAGTTTTGAGTTGTGGAAAATCAAGATGGAGAATCTGCTGGTGGATAAATATCAATGGATCGCAGTAGATCTGGGTACTAAAGGAACGACAATGTCCAATGAAGACTGGAAGAATTTGGATTAGAAAGAAAATAGCCTAATACGGTTGTGTATCTCAGATTTAGTATTATTTAATGTATCAGGGGAAGATACGATGAAGGTTTTGTGGGACAAGTTAGGGACTTCGTATCAATCTAAGGATTTGGTGAATAAACTATTCCTATGAAAAATGTTGTATTAGCTGAGGATGAAGGATGGGTATTCGATGACAAAGTATCTGAACGCATTTAATAATGTGGTAAGTGAGTTGTTATCTATTGATATTAAAATTTCATACAAAGAAAGTGCATAAGTTTGTTGTGTTCTCTACGAGATTTGTGGGATAGCCTAGTTGTTGCAATAAGTAGCAATACAACTACCTTGTAGTTTGATGAAATAGTCTCATCCTTGATGTCAGAAGAGATGAGACGGAAAAATATGGAGGGCCAGAATGGTGATTCCTTGTTTGTATGAGGATGGTCCCACAACAGAAACAAAAATAAGTCCTTGAGTTGGAGATTTAAATCTAGAGGGAGATATAAATCTTCAGGAAAACCTATAAAGGTGTGGTGGAAATGTGAAAAGGAAGGGCACTTCAAAAGGGACTATAGATCTAAAGCTCCTGAGAAAGGAAAGGGATTTGATGATGCTCCTTCTGTAGAGGTGAAAACCACCATAGATGAAGGTGTGGATGTGTACTTGGCTTCTTCTTCAAGCACACATGTAGATAATGAGGCATTGTTGATTGACTCACGTGCATCCTTTCACTTCACTCCTCATAGGGAGTGTTTTTGTGAGTATGAGAAACATGATGGTGGTGATGTCTTCTCATGGGATGGTAGTAAGGATAGGATCATTGGATATGGAAAATTCAATCTGAGGTTGCAAGGCAGAAGGATTAGAACACTTCTGGGTGTTTTGAATATTCCTGCATTAGCCAAAAATTTGATTTATGTAAGCAAGATGAATAATGTAGGTGTAAAAACAGTGTTCAAGAAAGATAACTGCAAGATTGTTCAGGGAGCACTGGTATCGATACGAGGAGTTCAGATTGGAACTTTGTACAAGCTTCTGGGTAGCATTGTTATTGATGGGTGCAACAATTTTGTGGTTCCTAAAAGTGGAGCAAAAAATCTAGTGGCCTCTAGAGAAAAGACCATGCTATGGCATCAAAGGCTTGGACATATTGGAGAGAAGGGCCTTTGAATACTTCATGGTAATGGTATGGTCGAAGGTATGTTTAATTTCTCTCTAGATTTTAATTTATGTGAGCATTGTGTATATGGGAAGCAGAAATGGGTGAGTTTTCCCTTTGCTACTAAGAGGGCAAAAGGGATATTAGAGCTTGTGCACAATGATGTGTTTGGACCTATGTTGGTTCCATCACTGGGTAAGTATGTGTACTATGTATCATTTATAGATGTCTTCTCAAGGAATACATGGATATATTTCCTCGAGAAGAAATTGAAAGTCTTTGACAAGTTTAAAGAATTTAAGGCTTTGGTGGAAAACTAGACAGAGAAGAAGATAAAGGTGCTAAGGACAGATAATGGTGGAGAGTTCTGCAAGAAGGAATTTGAATATTTATGTAAGAAGTGTGGTATAGTACGAAAAAATACTGCTCCATACACACCTCAACAAAATGGAGTTGCAGAAAGAATGAACAAGACGTTGATGGAAAATGAAAGAAGCATGCTCAGTGGTGTTGGGTTAGGATATGAATTTTGGGCAGATGCGATGGAGACTGCATGTAACCTAGTCAACAAATCACCTTCATCAGCCTTGGAGGATAAGAGTTCACAAGAGGAATCAACTAGTAAGAAACCCTCTCTTTCACATCTGAGGGTATTTGGTTGTGATGCATATGTACATGTTCCAAAGGAGAAAAGAACCAAGTTGGATATTAAATATGAAATGTGAATCTTTATTGGGTATAAGGATGGTTTAAAAGGTTATAAGCTTTGGAACCCAGAAACAAGGAAGGTTGTGTACAATCATGATGTGGTGTTTAGACAGGTGAGGGATGTTATTAAATATGAATTCCTACCAAAGGAACCTGAGAAGATAGAGTTTGAGCTAAAGGAGGAGGAACCATACTCTACAGTAGAAGAGGAATTAGAAGATTAAGGGCCAAAAACTCCAACTGTGAGAATATCAATTCGAGAAAGAAGGTAGTTAGAAAGGTATAGTCCAACTTATTTCTGTTCAAATTTTGCTTTATCTATTACTGGTGATGATCCAAAAACTATCAGGGAGGCAGTATATTCATAGGATGGAAAACTATGGAAAGAGGCCATGGTTGATGAAATGGCATCTTTAGAAAAAAATGAGGCTTGGGATCTGGTGGAGTTGCTAGCTGGAAGGAAACCCATTAGAAGAAAATGGGTGTTTAATAAGAAGATGAGTGCAGAAGGCAAGGTGGAGAAATATAAAGCTTTGTTGATAGCAAAAGGTTGTTCCCAACTGTTGGGAATTGAATTTGGTGATATTTGTTCTCATGTTGCCAAGGTAGCTTGTATTAGATTACTTTTATTTGTTGTTGTTGCTTTTTATTTTTAGGTAGAACAAATGGATGTGAAGACAACATTTCTTCACGGGGATCTAGAAGAAGAGATCTACATGAAGCAACTTGAAGGATTTGCAGTGAAGGGAAAGAAATAACTGGTATGCAGGTTAATAAAGTCTTTGTATGGGTTAAAACAATCACCAAGGATGTGGTATCAGAAATTTGATACATTTATACTGGGACTTGTCTTCACTAGAATAAAAAAAAATCAATGTGTGTATTTTAAATTAATTGATGACCTTGTTATGTATTTGGTCTTGTATGTGGAAGATATGTTGCTGATTAGAAATAACAAAGAAATTATCTAGGATTGGAAGACCCAATTATCCTCCAAATTCGACATGGAAGATCTTGGTGCTGCAAACTATATTTTGGGCATAGAAATTAAACGAGATCAGGAAAAGAGGAAGCTATGGTTAAACCAAAGGAAGTGTGTCGAGACAATACTACAAATGTTTCATATGCATGATATTAAACCGGTGAAGGTTCCTATTCCACTAGGTGTAGAATTATATGTTGAACAATGTCCCAAGACACAATAAGAGGAAGAGGACATGTCCCATGTTCCACACGTAAGCACAGTCAGTAACTTGATGTATGAAATAGTTTATACTAGACTAGACATTACACATGCAGTGAGAGTATTGAGTAGGTTTATGTAAAAACCACGGAAGGATCATTGGATAACAATGAAGCGAGCTTTCAGGTATTTGCGTGGCACTAGTGATTATGATTTGTGCTAACAAGGAAGACAAAGATTGTACAGAGTTTTGGACATTCATGGCTTTTTGGATGCAAATTGGGTTGGAGATCTAGATCAGAGAAGATATACAAGTGGGTATGTGTTTAACCTATTTGGAGGTGTAGTCAGTTGGATGAGTAAGAGGAAGTTTGTAGTGGCACTTTCAACTAAAGAGGTAGAATACATGGCAACCACTCATGCAAGCAAAGAAGCAGATTGGTTGCAAAGATTGTGTTCAATTATGGGGTTAGTATAACGATCTATAAGGATAGAATGTGACAACTAAAGAATAATTTTCTTGGCAAAGAAACCTACTTATCATTCAAAGACAAAGCACATTGATGTTCAGTATCACTTTGTAAGGGATATGGTTGAGGACAAAAAGGTGTTGTTAGTAAAGGTGGAGACTTTAAAGAATACTGGAGATGCATTAACAAAGTATGTGAGAACTGAGAAGTTATCTTGGTGTAGAGAAACAATGGGAATTAAAAGGTTAGACCAAAGACTAAGCTCTCCTGTGACCCCCTGTGTGGAAAATAAAACAAGAAGTGGGAGAATGTTGGGTGTGTCTTATATTCTTTCCACAACTACCCCAATGCACAAAGCTAGGGGGTTAGAGGGGGGACAACTAGCTCCCCCTTCGTTGCGTCAAGTGCAATGCCTCGGGAAAAGAGTTTTGGACCCTATATTAGGTGGGCGGACCTACCTATGGTTTTGTGCATGGATTTCACACATGGTTTTGGGCATGATAGTTTTATGCCCATGGTATTCTGCATATTCGGTCAAGGGAACTATGATTATGTTCTAATCCATGGCTAATGGATTGGGGTTTATGGATGCTTCGACATGTATACATATGTATTGTAACATTGAAAGGAATATAATGAAAAATCAATACGGTAGTCACAGTTTTGGGAGCCAGGGGAAAATGTTTGTGTATTTGTTTTGTGTTTCTCGCCATTGTATATTTTCTATTTTTAAGAATTCATTTGGAGGTAATTTCTGTACATGGTTAGGTCATGTGCAATTTGGGTCATGTGACCTTTGGGTCATGTTCAAGTGTTGTCAAGTGCAATTATGGTCATGTGCAATGAAAATCTACAACATCTATAAGGGTCCCTATCAGTTCCCTAGAAGTAAAATTGTAGAAAGATACTCCAATGTGTTCATTGATAGAAATTATTCTCCCTTATTGAAGTCTAGAACTAAAATATGCTTCAAATGCCATATTGTTGGGCATATAGCTCGATATTGCAACTTCAATTAGGTTCCTAGACAATCCAAAAAGTTTCCAACCAAGAATGGAGAAATAATCACAAAAGTTTGGAGAAGAAAGTTCCATGTTGAACTAGAAAAGGAACATTTTTAGTGTGCCTTGAATGTTCAAGGCATTAATCCTTGCTTCTGATCAAATATGGGAATCACTGGAAAAAACCATGTTCCTCCAAGTTTTTGATGTTGAAGTTCTGCCTATTAGAAATAGGAAGATAATTGACAGGGGCAACAAAGGTCAAGGAATATTTCCTTAAATATTATTTCACAAAATGACTGGACTATGCAAAAAGTTTAGAAGCAAGAAAAACTCATGTGAGTATTATTGGAGTCTCAAGTCAAGTATAAGAAAGAAGATGATCCAACTCTCAAAGAGAATCATTATATTATGATCTCCAACCTCATCCCTACTGCTATCATTGTTAAGGGAATTTGTGTCATGGAATGTGATAATTGGAGGATTTGCGCATAGTGAGAAATTTGATGAGGCTCTAAGGATCCTTCACCAAATGAAATTTATAAGTGTGAAACTTGATCTGGACACTCTTTCCATGTTGTTTCTAACATATGCCAATTTGGTAGCTCTAGCGCAGGTCGTAGAGATCCATAGAGATAGAATTAATAATAATTTCGAGTTGGATGTTTTTGTGGGAAGTTGATTGGTGGATATGTATGCCAAATGTGGAGCAATTTAGGATACACACAAGGTTTTTGATGAAATGTGTTATCCAGATGTAGTCTCCTAGAATGAATGATCATAGATGCATGGGTTGACAAGAAGGCCCTCAACATGTTCAAACAAATAGAGCTCTCCCACACAAACACAAAGAAGGTCACCTTCATAGGTGTTATTTCTTCTTGTTGTAATGTAGGCCTAGTGGATGATGGGTGGTGTTACTTTGATCAAATCAATAAATATTATGGTATGAAACATGTAGTGGAGCATTATTGTTCCATTGTTGATCTTCTTAGCCATGTTGGGCGCTTGGACAAGGCATGATATTTTATTGATAAAATGATTATAAAACCTAATATTTCTATGTGAGGATCCTTTTCCAATGCCTGTAGAATGCACAAAAACATAGAACCAGGAAAATGTGAAACATAATATCTTCTTGCATTAGAACCTGAAAATGCAACATCTTATGTGATGTTGTTAAACATCTATGTAGCATCTAGTGAGTCAAGCTCATGGATTTAAAAATTGGTGGTAGGAAAAAACTGATTAGTTGGAGAAAACCTCGAGTGAATTGATTTATAATGTTCTTACAAGTGAGTATGGGAAATTGGATAAAACCAAGCAGCTAATGCAAAGAAATGCAATTTTTTAGGACAACCAGATTTTGTTAATAATGCCTTTAATTCTATCATTGATGTAAATGGACAAAATGGTTGTTTGGATATTCTTAACATCATTTCAACCCAATCCTCTTATGAATACATACTTGAAGCAAATGATACATAATATACATAGGTTATTGATATAGAATAAACTAAAATGAATGTTTGAGAATAATATAACTGACACCCTTGCGACTAAGAAGTCTGAATATACCTACTACATGGTCCTTTTTGTTACATATGTATTTGTACAAGTCTATATTGCAAGCATTCAACTATTGGTTAGTAAATACCTATCTGTAAGTGGTTTTTAACATATGCATTGGACATGCTATCTATTGCAATATTGATAATGATGATTCAAGCACAAGCTCAAGGGGATAAAATGACAAAAGGAGCAACATTATGAAGACAAGGGGAGAAGCACTATAACAAAGGATAGTATAAGAATAAGGGGAGTACCTTAGCATATTTTGACAAAATAAATTTTCAAACATTCTTCTGATATTGATTTCAAAGGGGGACAAGTATGAAGACAGGGGGAGAAACATGAGCAACATGATGATAGGGGGAGAAGTTTATTAAAAATTGTTGCCATTAATAACAAAGGGGGAGATTGTTGGAAGAAAAGTTTTATTGATGTCAAAGGAGGCACAATCTCAAGAAAATGATTTCATATGATTTTAAAGGACACCAAGACCTTTTAAATGAGAATTTACTTATATCTTAACTCCTCATAGATTAAGAGAAAATGAATTTACATGTTGAAAATATTATATTTGAAGCAAGCTAACATGAACCTACATAAGTCAACCCACATGACCACAAGAAACATGACTATTGATATATGATCAAACCACTATATTTTGACATAGAGCCTCTTCCAATAGATCATCCAATTTGAAAGAAGAAAAAAAGCAAGACAAGAAGAGATACAATCCAAAGGTAGAAGAACAAAGAAGTTCAAAACTTGTGAACTTGGGGAAGGGATATATTTTATGTGGGTTTTGGCATATGCTTCAACTTTTTTGGAGCAGGGATTTTCACCTATTTTGGAGCAGATCACTCAACATCTAGAAGATAAGACCTCCTTGGATGCAAAACTAGACCTATCCTTGATCAAACCTTAAATTCGGACTTGTGGCACATAAAGTCCAGACCTCAGGCTTATACATTGTGAATTTCGGACTTGTGGGTGACCAACTCAGGAATTTAAACCTGTTACTCCTTGGTCATTTAGACTTGTTACTCCTGATACATTCAAACATGTTTTTATTGACGAATTCAAACATGTTACTCCTAAGCCATTCGAACTTGTGGCTCACATATCATTCAGACCTGTGGCTTACATACAGTTTGGAAATGTGGTATACAAATTTTGGGTCTTTGGCATCTCATATGTGGTCTTATTCACACAATATTGCAAAATGATATGAATTTGTTGAGGACAGTGGTTGGCAATTTGGCATCCCTTAAGAGCAGCATATTAGGCATCTTTTGGAGCTGCGTTGTGACACTTTTGGATTAGACTTGGAGTCACAACTATAGCATAATTGAAGAGTAGTCTTGGAAACTTATTGAATGATCCTTGTAGTAGTTGTTGTAGTAGACTTGAAGTATTGAGAAAACTTAGAGCAAAATTTTGGTCAAGAATATTTTGAAGCAACATTTTTAAAGATCTGTGAAATGGTGTGTGTATTTTGTTGAACTAATTCTTAGTGCATCTTGAAGACTTGTTGTAGCCTAATTGAAGACATCTTGTTGAAGGACAATTCAAGACCTGTTGGAACTCCATTTGAAAAAGTATTGAAACATTCATTGAAGACTTGTAGAATAACCCTTTCAAAATTCATCTTAGACAATTTTGAAGAAATATAGGGATCAATTTTTGAGCTATTCTAAAGACATTCTTGAAGCCTTTGGATATATCTTTGAGAACTTCTTAAAGAACATATTGGGAGTCTTGAAGCATTGAAAGCACCTTGAAAAACTAAATCAGATTAGTGGGTTGGAACCCTAGAGGATTGGAGTCATCACACAAGATCGGAGCCTTGTGGAAAACTAGGTCTAAGCCTAAATGGTTGAGAGGATTGGAGTCCTAAAGTAGACCAAGTTTGAGCTTGGAATGCATAGGTTGGATCCTCATTTGTAATTTAATATTGGAGTGTTCATCTAGGGTTGGAGCCTTGAAGAAACTATAAGTGTTATTGTACATATTAGAACTTAAATTGGCTTAAAAGAGGATTGGATTCCTTGTATTCTTATTAATAAAATCATTCTTTTATTTTATATCTTTTCTTCCAATTTTACTAAGTAATGTTAACTAGTATAAAATAACAATTGTAAAAGAAATGTTGATTCACCCCCCTCTTAGTATTTCTAACAAAAAGTACCTGAGAAATATATCTTCAATGACATGGATCAAGGATGGGGTTTGGGTGGCTCGGGCCACTAAACACATATGGAACAACATGATGAAAATTAAATTATGGTTGATAGGGAACTTGAAATGACAAGTTGGATCTCGTTCTATTGTGGAGATAGATATGGATCCCATTAGGGATTTGTCTAGAAATCATTCACTGCATTTTCCTCTTATTAGGTGTATTCGTAATGTGGGTGTACATTACTTAAATCAAATTTAGGTCACACATGGTAAATCCTCCTTACATCCTTAATGGGAAATCTTTCAGGATCTTAGACTTGTTGGCAAATTGGTTGAAATGTTGGACAAGTATGTGAGTAATTTTTGTATGGCTAGGGTTACATTGGGTGAAAAAGAATATTTTTCTATGTGGGATGAAAAAATGTCATGGGATAGATCTCACCGAAGGAATCTTATCGGCACATCACCCCTTTTTCCAAGTATTTACATGAAAGAAGATGGTACAAGAAAATATGGGGCTGGAATATCACCCTTAAAATTAAATGTTTCAGATGGTTGGCTTGGCAAAATAAGAATTTGACTTGGGATGAATTATGTTGCAGTGATTTCATAGGCCTGAGGAGATGCATTCTGTACAAATGTGATAAGGAAGATGTTGTTCATCGTTTGCTTACATGCCTTTTTACAGTCTCTATCTGGTTTGGTGTGTTACAAATATTAAATATACATGTTGATTGGAACTCAAATACTGTGGAATCTTGTTTGTGGGTTTGGATGTCTAAATATAATAATATCACAAACTTCTACTCTATATTTTATGGGACATTTGGTGATGTTGAAATGCAATTACATTTGAATATTCTCACCAAAATATAAAATGCACTTGTATTCAGATTGCTATATATTTCAATAAAATAGGGCTAGTGTTTGATAAGGGACCATCGATGTATTATCAACCACTAAATATTTGGGGAAGATATCCTGTGGGTTTTCCCAATGGGGTAGAAATAAATAATATTTGTGGATGTGGTGCATACAATGTCATAAAGTCGGGATATTATTATCATTTCAGATGGAGTGGTGGTCTAGGTTCAAACTCTCATGCAAAGATCATGGCTTTATGGGGGGTCATATATTGCGTTAAATACTTGTCTATAAAGATAATGGATATATATAGATATTCAAATGGGGTTATATAATGGGTAAAGCAACTCTCTTGTTTAAGCCCTCCTCTACTTATAAACTAGATGCAAAGAATTTGAAGGTTGATTGAGATTTTTCATGGGGTGAATTTCTTTCATATACATAGGGAACAAAATGGCACTGTAGATGCTCTATCCAAGGTGGGTCACAAATACCAATTTGTGGAGATTATACTTTCTGCTTACGCCACCAACATTTTCTAGAGGAAGGGGAAAATCCTCTTTACATATTTTTTTCTACTTTTGATGTGAGACATTGTTCTTCTTTTTTGCATTTTTGTTGTATAATGTTAGTCTTTATCACAAAAATCTTTAATATGTTACAATGTGTAACATTTTTCATACTCAATCAATTAGTAAGCTACAAAAGCAAGAATGTAATATCATAATATGTGAGATTTAGGATCTCACACTCTTTTGGTGGAACTTTGGTTTTGCTATAATTTTTCCTTATTAAAAAAAATAAACATTTTACATTTATATATTAATGCTTTATGATGGCCTCCCGCTGATTCAAAATATCTGCTATTGATAGGACTCGTGTCCTGGATGAATTTATGGTTGACTTAATTGTTGGTATGTTCCCTCGGTAAAAGGTTTAGGGTTTAGACCGGTTCCCACGGTCACTCACCTCCACCCGCCGGTTTCCTCCTATATGACCTTTGGTCCTTTGTCAACCCTATTCATTTGTCACTTTATGCTTTTCATCATTCGGCCGCGCTCTGCTCTGTGGGGGTTCTGTTACCTCCGCTATCCCGGTCCCTATGTTGTTATTATGGGTGTTCTCAGCCCTCTGATGCTCTCGAGGTAGTGTTCAATGGTTTATGGAAGCGATTCTTCTCTGCACAGGGTTTGTATTTCGGTTACGGGTTTGTCACTTCGATTTTTTTTTACTGTTTGAATGTTGTCTCTGTTCAATTAATTGATTGAGCTTGCCCCATGACAGGTTCCCTCCAGGCTCGCGCTCTTCGACTCGGTTACCAAGGTAATTTCTCGTTCTGATTAAACTTTCTTGTCCTTTATTTCTCTGACCCTAACGCACTCGTTCCGGGTCTTCAGGTTATGGAGGTTGTTCGGTTCCTCGATTCTGTCTTCGCTGCTACAGGTAAAGTTCTGTGCTATTACCCTCACCTGTTGGTCGTTTTTTTTAGGTTTATTGACGCCTGTAAATGTTCTAACCTGCTCTCACTTTGGTTGCAGATGGCTCATTATTGCCGGCCTCTGGAGCTCGATGCATTCCACGGCTTCTATCAAGCACTTACATCCTCCAGCGCCTCCTTACGGGTAGGGTCCTTCCGTTTAGCTAGACTGTATTCTTTAGGGGTTCTGAGACTTGTTTTAGTGCTGGACTGTCACCTGAGCGGTTGAATAGTTGGGTTTCCCTTTAGTTCTGTGTAACCCTCTTGGGTTCTGTACGTTGGTCCTTCACTGTGAGTCTTTTGTATTTAAATATTATGGTTCCGCTGTCGAACTCTGTTTCTGGAAATGGGTATTTGACAAGTTTGAACCCTCGCCCTGCAAGTTGGTTTTTAATTGATTTTTCAAATGGGTATTCGACTTATTCGAACCCTCGCCTGTAATCTTGTTATTTATTTAATATAAACCCTCATTCGCATGGGTTTCGTTTGGTAATCCCTCGCCATGAATGATTTCTTTGATGCTATCTGGTTGTGTTGTTCTCTTGCTCGAAAACTTGGTTTCGAGACTCTGTTTCAAATGGAAATTTCGTTTCGGAGGCTGTGAATGCCTCGACTGTATTTTGCTTTATTTATAATAATGGATGAAATGTTACAAATTGTTTGTTTGCATTCCGACAGCTATGTTATTCATAAATAATTGGGGTTACATGGATTACCTGAAAGATTGTTTGCGTTCTTGAGTTCTCTTCCTCCTTTATCTAGCCGTGATATAGTCGGCAACGCCTGCTCTCCTTGTGAATATTAGCTATCTCGTTATCCACGTATTCTCATACTCGAATGCAATATGTTTGGCAGCGCCTGCTGTTCTTATGAATGTTTCCTATCTTACTATTCCAACATAATTGGTTACACAATGTTTATATGTTGATGCATGAAAATTAATTTACACAGTGGTGATTTTAATACAGAGTATAAAAATAATGATTTATTCTGAAATGACTGTGACTTTCTTTTTCTGTTTGAGGAATCCCTTTACAATGTTTATCGTTTCTCTTTTAAAACCCCTGAAACACTACAGTTCTGTTCAGGTAGAACTACCCCAACAGATTGGGTAACTGTCTATCAGTTTCTAACTGTCCTTAACTAATGTAATGTTTTTAAAGAAGCTAATTAACTATCACTAATTTTCCTGTTACTAATTCCTATTAAAAAGAAACAGTGCATAACTTTAATTGACCTAATCCTATCAACCTTCTGAGAAATAAAACAAGTAAATAAAGCAAAGTAACTGACAAGTCTGACACCTGTCCAGCTAGGTATAACTGACTGTGCGTTCTTGTCTCCTCGTGAGACCGTCAACCACTTTCTGTCTCCTCAGAGCTGGATGCTCCTGCATCAGGCTCCCGGGGTGGCAAAAAGTCATGGCTCCGTTCCATGAGGTCGTCGACAGAATAGCCTTCTTTCTGTATTTCCGTCGCGTTAAGCCACGAACTGTCCTCTATTGGATGGTTCTTCCATTTTACCAAATACCGCAAATACTCCTTCCTGCGTGTGCGCTTAGCTACCTGTGTGTCCAGAATCCCTTCGATCTCAATGGGTGGTGCCATCGGCATCTGTCTCGTCCACGAATCTCCTTCACATTTGGTGTCCCGCGGTGGCTCTGCTGCTGCATTATCTGCTGCACCTGTGACATAAGGGAACAGATCTTCCACGTTAAAAATAGGGGAAATACCAATCCCTGGTGGCAACTGTAATTCATAGGCGTTCGCAGAAAATTTGCGAATGATCTTGCAGGGCCCGATTTTCTTGAATTTCAGCTTGCTGTACTCTCGTTTTGGAAACCGTTCCTTACGTAAGTACGCAAGGACTTCATCCCCTACGTTGAATTGAACTTCCCGACGCTTTGTATCAGCGCGCTGCTTATACCTCTGACTGCTGTCCTGTAATTTCAGTTTAACCTGTTCATGCAAATTGCTCATAGCTTGGGCGAAATCTTCCCCATCAGCGCTCCGTTTCTCAAGTTTCCCCAAATCTCGTAACTCATGCACTCCTCGTGGATGCATGCCATACAGAATCTGGAACGGACTGTATCCTGTGCTGCGGTTAGGGGAATCGTTGTATGCGAATTCCGCCTGCGCAAGTACACGGTCCCAAGTCCGGGAATTTTCACCTGTTAAACTTTGAAGTAGATTTCCCAGACTTCGGTTTACTACCTCTGTCTGACCATCCGTCTGCGGATGATAAGCGGAGCTGAACTGCAACTGGGTATTCAACTTTTTCCACAGAGTTCTCCAAAAATGACCAGTGAACTTTACATCTCTGTCAGAGATAATGGATCTTGGAAGTCCATGCAATCGCACAATCTCAGTGAAGAAAAGATGTGCTATGTAAGTAGCATCGCTGGTTTTCCTGCATGGTACAAAGTGTGCCATCTTGAAAATCGGTCTACAACAACCATTACTGAATCAAAGCCTCGTTGTGTCTTCGGCAAACCCAGTACAAAATCCATACTAACTGAATCCCATGGTCGACTAGGAATGGGCAATGGCATATAAAGTCCAGTGTTCTGACTGTGACCTTTTGCCAATTGACAAATTTTACATCTAGTCACGTACCTCTGCACATCCCGCTGCAACTTAGGCCAGTAATAAAAGTGCTGTACCTGAGCAATCGTTTTGTCAATACCGAAATGTCCTGCCAGGCCTCCCCTGTGTTTTTCCTGTATAATGTTTTCCCTCATAGAACAGTTGGGAATACACAACTGCCCTCCTTTAAACAGCAATCCTTCCTGTGGATTATAGTCTAGCCACTTGCTGTCATTTCGTAACAGCGGGTTTTGGCAAGCCTCATAGGCCTCCATAAACTCGGTGTCGGTCGGATACAGCTCTTTCAAATGTTCAAATCCTAAAATCTGCATCGTGCTTTCCTGTAAAAGCAATGTTCTCCTACTAAGTGCATCTGCTACCTTATTTGATTGCCCACTAATGTGTTTTAGTACAAATGTGAAACTTTGCAAGTACTCAACCCAAGCTGCATGCTTATGGTTCAATTTGTGTTGTTGCATAATGTACTGTAACGCAGAATTATCAGAAAATAAAACAAATTCGTTACCCAACAGATAATGTCGCCAATGTTTCAAAGCTTGCACAATGGCGTAGAACTCCTTGTCGTAGGTTGAGTATTTCTGTCTGCTCTCATTTAGTTTTTCACTGAAATAAGCAACCGGTCTGTCCTCCTGGCTAAGTACTGCCCCAATGGCCATACCACTAGCATCGCAACGAACTTGAAAAAGTTTGTTGAAATCAGGCAGTCTTAACACTGGTCTTTCAGTAATCTTCTTTTTCAAGATCTAAAAACTATGTTCTGCTGCTTCAGTCCAGTGAAATGGCTGATTTATTTTCTTGATCGTATCCAACA
>APFE031147314.1:0-16168 GCA_000404065.3 Pinus taeda | reverse complement strand
TCAATTTGAGCTATCTCCATTGTAAAATGCTTGTTGTTTTTCATCAAGGGTCAATTCCAGAGTTAGATAGATCTATGTTGGTTTTAAGGCATTCCCTTGACGATAATTATTTTAAAATATTTATTTGACAAGTTCAATTACGTGTGAGTGACATCGTGATGATAAGTATTATTATAATGACTACATACCTACTAGCACAACCACATGCGTATATCAACCACATTTATAAATACCCATCAATATATAATATTTTATATGGACTTCATTATATATAATGTATATCAATGTACTTAACTATATATAAACTATAGTAATGTTTACACATGACAATTAATGTATGGATGTATAGTAATGTTTACGCATGACAATAATAATGACAAGGGGAATTATTGCACTACAAAATACACAATAAACTTAAAGTAGGTTTTAACGTTATTCCCTTGAGTTTATAACATTGTTCCTTAGGGTTTTTATACTAGAAAGCCAATAGATTATAATATGAAGTGAAATAAAAACCAATAAGGTTTTTGAATGTGTAGCATTAAAAACCTAAGGGACAAGGGGCTAATAGCATTATATACCCATGAAAAGAATAATAAAACCAAGTCAATAATAATTGAGCCCTAGTTAATTTTTAAACCTATTAATTTGATGAGTGATATAAAAATGTTTTTTGTATTTATTTGTGTGTGTACATGATAGAGAGATATCTATTACAAACTGGAGAAGAGAAAATAAAAAAATAAGGCACAAGAATAAACTCCAATACAAACACATATTGCATGGTAGTTATAGACTCTAAGATAAAAGCAAGCTCTACACTCACTACTCCAACTATGGATCTTTGGACATACTAGAAAAAGTTTGTCTTTGTCTTGACTCACATCATGCAATATCACAACATGCACCCTAATGTTGAAACTCACATGCTCATAGGATCCATATGGATGTTATATAAAATAATTATTGTGATAGAGTAATTATATTGAAGGGTCTTTTAGTTGTTCAATAAAAGTGTCCTAACAATTTATTGTTTGATTTTGTTAGTTTTCATGTAATTTTTTTAATGTTACTATGCTTAAGATAGATCCATTTTTTAATTAAATGGATCTATTTAGCAAATGGAAATGGAAATATCAAATGGACAATTACCATGGATCCTATGCATTCTTTAAATATATAATTGAATCTAAGCATGACTAAATTTTGACCTTTCAAGTCTCGGGATGCATACTAGAGAGATTGGTCCTTACTTGTTAAATAATAATAATAAGTTCTTCAAAATTGATACCTTATATATTATTACTTCTTCAAACATTATGTAGCAACCTCGGGTTTAAATTTCATGTAATAAAAGTTAATAAAGGTAAAATACGACCACAGGCAAGGGACACTTATTACAAGCTTAATGTTGGGCAAAATAACGTAGTGGGAATCACTACTTGTGTTTTATGGCTAGGGGAAATTGGAAAAGACATTGTCTAAGCATTTAAAAGGAAAAAAGGTATGTTTGGCACATTATTTATGAAAATAATGGAAATTAGGAGAAAAGGAAGGCGAATGGTCACATGTTTCATATGGGGAAGAAAATGAAGGAAAATAAGTGAAAGATGAATAAAATAGAGGCATCACTAATAAAAATGATTTTGAGGATCATTTCAAAACCTTTTTTTAGTTTAGTGTTAGAGTTTGTATCAAAGGGGAGAAATAAAGTAAGCAAGCAAGGAAAGGAAAGGAGAGAAACAAAAATAACGACAAGGAAAGAAAAGGAAGGCAAGGATAAAGTAGCTTCAACAAGAATACTTGCTGGTAATAGGTTTCATGCATGCTTTCCTAGTTGGTTTCGATGTGCATGGTATATGCATGTTGGTATTTGGTTCTTTTGTTGTCATTGGCATGACTTTTTCTGGGATTCAATATTGGATTTTAGCCTAGCATTTCCATTTTCGAATAGCCATGGTGTGATGGGATTGTTCTTAGTTTCGAGCTTTGGATTGTCATATGGTTTTCAAATCTGGGGTGAGTTGGTGTGAGGAAAACTCCCAAAGGCCTGGGAATCTCTTGACTCGTAATGGCAGGACACATGGTAAATCCTGATGGTTGAGGTGGAAAACTCATCAAGAATGGTGAAACATTTTTGAGGCATTCAAGCTCGGTTCAGTATCGTTATCTTAGAATGAATTTAGGTGTGATCATGGTGTGGAGTGGGTGGAGGTGGTTTAAACTACGGATTCTCTTGGTTGTCTTTGTATTGTTTTATCCAATGAGATCCCACATTCATATTGGAATATGACACGAGGGTGATTAGTTGAAGGGACATTTGGCTTAGCCAATCTATGGTTGAGTGGAATGCGGAAGTCTGAACTCAGTCAGAATTTTCATATGTTTAATAAAAGTTAAGTTTCTCTTGCTTTTGGTAAGGAAATGTAATGGTTATTATATGGATTTAATGGGTTTCCTCTTATGGTTATTTATCTGGTTGTATGCTGGTTATATGACAATTCTTAGTCATGGCTCTACTCGTGTTTTTACTTGTAAGTGGATAAATAAATAATGGGAGACCTAATTGATGATATGAAAACTAATGTGAGAAGGAAGAGACCCTTCTTGTGAAACCTCAGTTATGTTTTTATTCCCTTATGTTTAGAATTGCATTCATGACCTATAGGTTGCATATGTACTAAATGTTTAACAGAATGTTAGTCCTATTTTGGGCTGGTCAAGTCAAGTCCTGGTACTGTTTTTAGTTTGTAAGCATGGTTTCCATGTATTTTATGAGTTTTGGAAGTTTCGTGGATTCCTCGGCACAGGCTTAGCCCTAGCCCTAGAAAGTATCCTTATTTCTTGAAGTCATTGGTACAAAAATGATAGAAAAAGTCCACAGTCGCATTGATGTAGGCCTATGAGAGGAACTCGGAACCCATAGTCACATGAAGGCCTTGGAAAGGGAGAAACAGAGGCTCAAGGTTAGGGAAAAAGTGAGTTGTCTTAGATATTGGACATCTAGATGGGTTGGGTTACAACTCGAGATCCTGTGGCACCTAAGGGAATTAAGTAAGGTCTTTAGTTGTTGGCTCCATCCCCTTGAGGTCACATATGAGGTTGAGTCATATCATATTGACCCTTCTCTCATGTTTACCCTGAGAAATTCTGTGAAAGTGGGAAAATGTGGGAGGAGGCAGTTACAGGCTAGTGTCATAGTGGGTGGTGCTATCTTTGGGTCATATTTGATACCATAGGGTGGTATCAGAGCATGCTTCAACACTTGGACTGGATGGGTTGGATGCATGTTATTATACATGTATTTTCATGGTGAAGGTTATAGCGCATGAGGTCATTGCATGTGGATTATGTTATAATGGTGCCATTCATATGTTATGAGGCTGAAATTTTGTCAAGATAGAGTACGAGATGCAAATCATGAGAGCAAGGTTGCAGCACTAGACTTTGAGGTAAGAGCATATCGTCATACAGGTATTGTATGTTTGGCATGTAGGTATGTTGATTAATGATGATATACGAATTAGGGTTGTGTACATGTCCTTTAATATGTTGTTGTTGTGGTTACATGTATGATAGATGTTGGTTAATCAGTATGATCATATGTACCTATGTCGGTTAGTCATGAAGGATAGTAACTTGTTGGTATATGCATTTTGTTTGTATGCATGATGGTTATGGTGATTGTAGTTAGGATCTTGATGTTATATGTTTCATGCTAAATTAGATTAGCCTATAAGGATGATTAGGCTCATGACATTCAAGTATGAGTCAATATGCTTGTGATATTGTGTCATAATAATATAGACTAATTGTGCATATGTTATTTTTATGCATGATTGTCAATTGTTTATGATTTTATGATGTGAACATGTTAGCTAGGTACTCTTATGGATAGCATGACCTTAATTATTTTTGAGTTAATATGTTGTGAAGTTATATCATGCTAATCTATATTGATTTTGCAGTCAAGATAGCCACCCCTAAGATACATTGAAGTATGAGTTTGATTATGTCATCTATTTGGTGTTTGATTGTTTGATTATGTTTCCTATTTAGTATGATTTTTCTTATGTCATCTACTTGGTGCTTGAATGGTTGATTATGTTGTCTATTTGGTGTTTGAGTGTTTGGTATCTATTATGTCATCTATTTTTTTTTTTTTATGTTTGATTAGTTCCATTATATGAGCTTGTATCTATAAGATCACATGGAGGAAATATATTGTTTGAGATGGTTGTACTAACACATATGTTTTAGAATAGGTGATATGTACTTGAGTGTCAGTAGGAGATAGTTGTAGCATCATGTATTACAACAAGTTATGGATTATGACATGGTTGTTAGAGTTGGTAAAGGTTGATTTCAAATTAATAGATATGATGTCTTGACCTCTGAAATATGTGGCTGACATGTGTGTTCAACTATAACGCAACATGCTTGTCACAACAAGGTAAGATAACACGCATATTGTTATATTTATTTATACACTGACAGTTATCTGTTTTTGGTAGTATGATATAAGGAATTGCATTGTAAAGAGACTGCCATAAAACATTGGAGAAGTCTCATGTTGACATTTCCTTTTGAAGTATTGGGAAGCAATGGGTATTGCATCATGGTGTTTGTTTCTAGTCTCTTGAGTTTGGTCTTTTGTGATTTTTTGTGCTTGATTGCATTTTTGTTTATGTCTACTGTATGACTATACCACTTTGTTTGTGGTTTCATATTCTTATTGGTTTTCATGGGTTTCTTCTTGGTTTCATTTTTTTCTTTCCATTTATGTTTTAAGGGTCTTGGGGATTAGTTGGGGAAAGAGGGAAGTTTATGGAGCTCAGGGAGAGTTGTGTCGTATCCAACGGGTAATATAGGAACCAATTAAATCTCGATGCATGTATAAGGGTGGCTGAAGGAAAGAGTGTGACAATTGGTTGGATTGGTGGGGTCCATTAAGGTAAATGGACAGTGGAAGGAAATCCATGAGAAAGGTAACAAGAAAATTAAGGTAAATGGATTTGAGGCATAAAATGCCTTGGTTATGTTGGGAACTATTGTTCTCAATGTTGTGCATGTTGTGCACATATAAACAGAGTTCTCTTAACCTTTACACTATGGTACCTGGTAATTATGTTGTCATCATGGTTATGATCATGTATATATATGTGTGTGTATGTGTGTGTGTGTGTGTGTGTGTGTGTGTGTGTGTGTATGTCATTGTCTGCAGGGTCATCAGGGATCATTCTTGTGGAAGAATGATTACTTACATAGGTGAATGGCATGAAGAGGTTCTTGATTTATTAGAAATCAAATGGTAAGGGTAACCCTGGCAGACTATGAGGTTAGTATCATGTTGATATGAATTGATATTATGTGATTATACTATATCTATGTTTATTTTATGAAAAGGTAATGCTGAGGGATACATCAGCGGAATGAAAGCAGTATGATCCACGACATGTTGGGAAAAGGATGGATAATACATGAGAAGAAAGGTTGCTTGGTAAGGATATTGTGGTCTTAAGGTGTGCAGTACCAGTGTTGTGTACATGTAACATATGCAATATTGTGTACATATGATGTTGTGTACATGTTGCATATATGATGTTGTGTGCATGTTGCGTATATGCTGTTTAGTCCATGTTGCACGTATAATGTTTTGTGCATGATTGTATATATAGTGTTGGGTACCGATGGTGCTAAGTACATGTCGTATATACAGTGCTATATACAAATGGTGCTATTTACATGTTGTGAATGTAGTGTTATGCACATTTGTTGAAATGTACATGTTGTACATGTGGTGCTATGTACATATGGTGTAGTGTATAGGTTTTACATGCAGTGTTCTTTACATATGGTGCAGTGTGTTTGATTGTATATGTGGTGTTGCGTGCATGTGGCGATATGTACATGTGGTACATGTGGTGTTGCCTCCATGTGTTGTTGTGTACATGTTGTGTAGATGGTGTTGTGTACATGTGGTGTTATGTACACATCGTACAACTGATGTTGTGTACACATTGTGCAGGTGGTGGGATATACATGTGGTGTTGTGAACACGTTGTGTAAGTGGTGGTGTGTACGTGTGGTGTTGTGTACACATTGTGTAGGTGGAACTGTGTGCAGGTGGTACTATGTACATGTTGTACATGTGGTATTATTGTACATGTGGTATTGTGTACATGGTGTACATTTTTTGTTGTGTATATAAGGTATCGGTTACAACTACACTACAGTTGTTGTATCACGGCATGTGTATTTGTGGTATTCTTTACTGTGTATGCATAGGTGTTGTGTTCTACACTTTGTATGTGTATGTTTTTTACACTAGGATGGGACAAGCATGTATGGGATTGTTCAGGCCCTTGTGCTTGTATTGAGGGATGAGGCAGTTTAGTCTCTAGATGCCCTTGTTGTTGATATTGAGGGTTGAGATGGTTTAGCCTCTAGATACCCTTGTTGTTGCTATTGAGGGTTGAGATGATTTAGTCTCGTGATACCCTTGCTTCTATTGAGGGTTGGGGTAGTTTAGTCTTGGGATACCCTTGTTGCTGATATTGAGGGAGGAGGCAGTTCAATCTCTAGATTCCTTTATTTCTTAAAGAGAAGGCATTAGGTGCTTGTCAGGTTTGGAAATCGATTGAATGTGTGTACAAAAAGGCTAAAAAATAAAGGTAGAGGTAAAGAACCATTTGAAATATAGGTATCAATATTTTATTTCAGTTTTAATTATGCTTGATCTATGATTATGATTTATGATGGTTGTGGATTGAGCTAACTGGATTTAATATGTTTGTACATGATGATTTGATCAAAGAGTCAATATGACTTGTTATGACAAGAAGTAAACCGAAATTGTGAGTTTACCTTATTAATCAACCAGCAATGAGGTATGTGTTAATTTTTTTCAATTTATTTTAAATATAATGGAAGTTATGTGCTTGGTATAGGAAAGCATAGAAAAATGCCTGTTTGGGTGGTTGAAATTGACTACAAGGATTAGCAACAGTGGAAAAAGGAATTAGAACATGAGGAAGCATGTTGGTAAAGTACTTCAGGAGCAAGACCATTGTGGG
This sequence comes from Pinus taeda, assembly GCA_000404065.3. Lineage (NCBI taxonomy): Eukaryota > Viridiplantae > Streptophyta > Pinopsida > Pinales > Pinaceae > Pinus > Pinus taeda. The sequence goes on along the minus strand of APFE031147314.1, from coordinate 9,092 downwards.
GTAGTGGTACCCAATAGTGTCTATTGATTTCCATGAACATGCTATGACCGACATGATGGTTTTGAGGAAGGTATATTCATTGGTTGTTTAACCTTCCAATGTGAGGAATTCTTACCAACAGATGTATCGCCTAGGATAGGGAATGTTGCGTAACTTATAAGGTGAGTGACTGCAATATGGAAGGCGATGACCGAATTTCCCAAGGGATTGTGTAGAAAAGAAAGGAAGGTCGAGGAATGGATTTGTTTTGTCATTAACATTTCTAGATGGAGTCAAATGAACATTGGGAGTGTGCCTTGGAACAATGCGTTGGTAATTGTTCACCGAGTAGACAAGTGGTGCAGGATTGTAGCGCTAGACATTGGATGCAGGTTTGATTTTTGTAGTGGCCTCTTGACTTCCTGGGAAGGAGGTGAATCCTGATACTACTTTGAGGGAGGAGGTGTAATACGTTGGATTCTTTAATTGTGGATGCAATCATTGTATCCTTTTATTTGTTTATTCAGGAATTTTTCGTATGTGTATATGTGTATTTTATGGTAAATATTGTATCGAGCTATATTTATAAATCTCCATAAACATTATGGTTATTTCTAGGCTAAGAAAATGTGCATCATTATATGTGTTTGTTATTATAAATACTGTAATGAGTTGTGTTATAAATATTTAGTAGACGATATGATTGTCATGTATTTAAAAGGTTGCTCATTGTAAATACTACAACGAGTAGGGCTACAAAGCTCCAGAGGTAGTATTATTTTTATTTTGAGTGGTTTTACTCGTTATAGTTGTGGTTTAACACCGATGATGATGTTACCATCCCCAAGTTAAAATCTCATGTAATAGATGTTAATAAAGGAAAAATAAGACCACGGGCAAGGGACACTTATTCCAAGCTGAATGTTGGGAAAAATATCCTAGTAGGCTTTACTTGTTGTGTTTTATGACTAAGGGGGAATTGGAAAATGAAATAGTTAAGGCTTTGAAAAGGAAAAAAGGTATTTTTCGCACATTATTTATGAAAAGAATGGAAATTAGGAGAAAATGAAGGTGAAAGGTCACAGGTTTCACGTGAGGAGGAAAATGAATGAAAATAAGGGAAAATTGAAGAAAAGAGATGCATCAATGATAACACGGATTATGAGGATAAGTTCACAGTTTTTTGTCAGTTTAGTGTTAGAGTTTGTATCAAAGAGGACAAACCACCAAGAGGAGAAATAAAGTAACCAAGCAAGGAAAGGAAAGGAAAAAAAGTAATGGAAAGGAAAGAAAAGAAGGACAAGGAAAGAAAAGGAAGGCAAGTGTAAAGTAGCTTCAATGGAAATACTAGGAGGTAACAAGTTGCATGCATGATTTTCTAGGTCGTTTTGACATGCATGGTATATGCATGTTGGTATTTTGTTTCTTTGTTCTCATTGACATGGATTTTTTCGAGATTTGACACTGGGTTTTAGCCAGCCTGGCCATTTTCGGATAGCCAGAGTCTTATGGGATTGTTCTTGGTTATGATATTTGGATTGCTAGATGGTTTTGGAATCCTTGGTGAGGTGGTCTCATTGAAAATCTCAAAGGCTAGGAAGGCCCTTGACCAGTAATGGCAGGATACACAGTAAATCCTGAGGGTGGACGAAGGGAAATTGCTCAAGGATAATGAATAAATTTTGAGGCATCCATTTTCGGATAGACAGAGTCTTATGGGATTGTTCTTGGTTATGATATTTGGATTGCTAGATGGTTTTGGAGTCCTTGGTGAGGTGGTCTCATTGAAACTCTCAAAGGCTAGGAAGGCCCTTGACCAGTAATGGTAGGATACACAGTAAATCGTGAGGGTGGACAAAGGGAAATTGCTCAAGGATAATGAATAAATTTTGAGGCATCCAAGAATAGTTTGGTTTTGTGATCTTGACATTGGTTTATGTGTGATCATGTTATGGAGAGGGTGGAGGTGTATCAACCTTTGGATTACCTTTGTTGTCTTTGGATTGGTTTATCCCATGATATGCCACATTCATGCTTGGAAGATGGCATGGGGTGATTGGTTGAAGAGAGATTTGGTTCAGCCAATCTATAGTCAGGTGGAACGTGGAAGTCCCAAACACAATCGTTATTTGCCTAAGTTTAATAAAAGCTAAGTTATTATATGTTTAATAAGAGCTAAGTACATTTGATAAGGAAATGTAGTGATTATTATATGGCTTTAATGGTTGTTCTCTTATAGTTAATTATCTGGTTGTATTCTAGTCATAAGCATGGTAATATGATAATTCTTAGTCATGGCTCTATTCATGTTTTTACTTGTAATTGAAAAAATAATGAATGGGAGTCCTAACTGATGATATGACAACTAATGTTAGATGGTAAAGACCCTTCATGTTAAATATCAGTTAAGTTTTTAGTCCCTTATGTTCAGACATGCATTCATGACCTCTAGGTTGCATATCTACCAAGTGTTTAACAAAATTCTAGTCTCAGTTGGGGATGGTCTGGTCAAGTCCTATTACCAGTTTTGGCGTATAATCATGGTCTTCATGTCTTTTATAATTTCTAGAAGTTTAATCAATTTTTGGGAAGAGGCTTAGCCCCAACCCCAGAAGCAGCCTTAAATATTGTAGTCGATGGCACAACACTAGTAGAAAAAGGCCACAGTCGCACTGATGCAGGCTTATATGGGAGACTAGGAAACCGTAGTCACATGGAGAACATGCCAATGGAACGACTAGGGCTCAAGGTTAGGGAAAATGTAACTTGTATGAAGGGTTGGACACCTGTAGAGGTTGGATTACTCTTGGAGGTCCCGTGGCACCAAAGGGAAGTTAGTAAGGTATTCAATTGTCGAATCCATCTCCTTAAGGCCACATAAGAAGTTGAGACATATTATAGTGATCCTTAGCTCATGTTTACGCTCAGCAAGCTGGTGAAAGTAGGTAAATATGTGAGGGGTGTTACACATTAAAATAATCCAAATCCCTATTTAAAAGTAAAAATGAGTTGAAATTTGTTTTATTATTTATAAGTTCGTTTTTCAATAAACTTATCAAGTTGAATGTTGAGATAAATTTCTCCTTTTTAAAGTACATTGGAGGTAATGGGTTTGAACACACGAGTCTAAAACTTGTGCAGAATAATTTAACATGATTTGCAAAATATTTAAATTATATAAACATTGGCTATATATAATTTTCCTATATGATTCGCTAGTTCTCTAGAAGAACATGATTCAATATGCTTTTTATTTAATGTGTATATCCATGATTTTACTTGGTTTCATTTTATTTTATGGTTAACCTCGAATTGATAACATAAAACAGAAAACTTATATGAACAAAAAAATAACATCATGTGAAGGTAGTTTGAAAAAAAAACCGTCATAACAAATTTACTTGAGAGGTAAGAGTATACACTAATTTCAACAAATAAAAAAAAATGTTGCTATTTTAAGAGTTGGATTAATTAAAATTTATTCAAATTATTCAAATATTATTTTTACTATTCTATTAAAGTTAAAACATTTAATTAATATTTATCGAAATTAATATGATGACTTAAAAATAATAATTTAAATATAACAAATAAGGTTATTTTCAAAATTTAAATTAATTTTAGAATACAAATTGAAATTATTAAAATTGATTTACATATTTGATTTTTTTAATAAGATTTCAACTAAAAATTAAAATAAGATTAAGGTCTCCAAAGTCTAAAAAACATATACTTTAGATACTATTTTTTGTTTCTTTCCTTTATTAGATTATGATTTTAAAATTAAATTAGCATTCAAAAAAACTTTATGAAAATTACAAATAAAGTTGTAAATACTAAATTTATAATATAAATGTCAATTGGAGTTATCTCCTATGTAAAATAGTTGCTTAGTTAGATAGATCTATGTTGGTTTTAAGACATTCCCTTCATTGTAATTATTCTAAAATATTTATTTGACAAGTTCAATTACATGCAAGTGACAACATGATGAGAAATATTATTATATCGACTACATAACTATTAGCACAACCACACTAATAAGTGTGGTTGATAGGCATATATTAACGACATTTATAAATACACATAAATATAGAACATTTTATATGACCTTCACTATATAAAATCTATTGAAATGTATTGAAATGTACATTAACGTACTTAACTATATATACACTATTATGTATATTAATGTACAATAGTAATATACATTACTATTATGCACAATAATGAATATTAAGCTATAGATGTATTGTACTATTTACACATGACAAGAACTTATACATTTATATGAACTTCACTATGTAGAATGTTTATAAATGTATTGAAATGTAAATTAATGTAGTTAAATATACATAGACTATTGTGTATATTAATATATTTAAGTACAGACTCATTATTATTATGCACACAAATGTATATCAATGCATAGATGTATAGTAATGTTTTCACATGACAATGACAATGATAAGGGATATTATTGCACTACAAAAAACATAATAAATTTAATCTAGGGTTTAACATTAATCTGTTGAGTTTATGACATTGGTCCTTGGGGTTTTTATACTAGAAACCCAACATATTATAATACGAAGATAAATACAAACTAGGGAAAACTTTAGGGGCTAATATTCGCCATGGGCTAATTTTCTATGCTTTTTCTAAAAATAAGATTCGCTAATTTCCATTTTTTTGTAAAATTAATTCGCCCAAATTTTATAGAATGAAATTATTTTATCTTAAAAATCAAAAGAACATTATATATAAACTATATAAAAACATTATAAATTTGAATATTTTTACAAAAGTATCTCCAAACATTTAATGGATTTCATATTATGGACTAGTGGGATTTGCCAAGGTTTCTAAACATTATGATAAATTTCCATCCCTAAATATTTCCTTGATACGAACCAATGGGGTTTGTGAATTTCTAGGATTAAAAACCTGAAGGACAAGGGGTTAATAACATTATAAACGCGATAAAATAATAATAAACCAAGGTGGATAATAATTAATCCCTAGTTAATTTTTAAACCTGTTAATTTCATGAGTGAGATACAAATTGTATCTATATTTATTTGTGTGTGTAGATGATAGAGATATATCTATTGCATATATTGTTATAACTCTATATTTTAGATATAAGAAATTCCAATCTAGAGTAGAAAAAATAAAATAAAAAATAGGCACAAAATAAACTCCAAGAAAAACACATATTGCATGGTAGTTATAGACTCTAAGATAAACACGAGATGCATGTGAACCCTCTACCCACTTGGCTAGAAATTTCCCCCTACTAGAGGTATTTGTGTGATTGGATGCCTCCACTCCGTCTCCTCTCAGCTTCTCCAATTGTAGCTGCTCCATAATTGTCTGAGACAACTTCGGGGACTCCTTCTGTACTTGAGTGGATCTCTCAACTCAATCTCCTCTCATATTCTCTACTTGCGGATGCACCACAACTTCCTAAAGCTACTTTTGAGGCTTCTCCAAGGGCTGCATGTTGAGAGGTAATTTACTCTCCCTAACAACCACCAAATCTCTAAAATTTTCCTTTCTCCATAAGGCTTTTCATTCATCTTGAACCTCGAGAGCATATAGGTTCTTGACTCATGCACTAATCTATTTCACCTATCCTGTGGTGATGTGTCTAAGGAAAACCTTTCCCTTTAAAAATACCACGTCATAGTCAAGGTCTTATAATACCGCGACTAAAAAAAGATTCTTCTTTAGTCATGGAACGTACATCACATCTGTGATCCTGAGAGGCAAGCCAAAATCCCTTTGAAAGGTAACTGTACCAATCTCAGTAGCTCTATACCCCTTGTCATCTCCAAACTCTAAGCTCTGCTTGACATCATTCTCCTCAAATTCACTAAATAGGTCTGTATTCCCCGTCATATGGAATGAGGCACTGCTGTCAAGATACCACATGCCTCCCATGGTAGTGTCGACCACGCATGCAATGAAAGTGAAGTCAAGTTTAAATTGTGAAGCTAGAGCCTCACCTGTTGCTGCTACTATCGGCTCCTTCTTGCTTGCTTTCTTCTGTGGGAATTTTTTGGCATCGTGCCCATGTTCGTGACAATGAAGACAATTGAATTTCTTCAAGTCCATATTCTTTTCACCCTCCTCACCTTGGGACTTCTTTCCCTTGACCCACTTTTCCTTACTTGCTAAGCCACAATCCTCTTCCACTTCCTTGGAAGAGATCCCATCTCTGGTGTTCCTCTTGATCACCTCCTGCATCAAATTCGATCACAGTTGTTTCCAATCTGATAGCCTCTAGTGAACATTAACGTAGTCCTTGTAACTATTCCAACTCTTTGGGAGTTCAAGAAGAACAAGGCTCACCATATCTTCCTGTGTCCTCACGTCATGGAATTTTCTAGAAAAAGAATCGATTTTCAATTAGTGATATCTCCCTCATCCAAACTCCAATTTGACTGATATTTTTTTTTTTTAATTTGGGTACTTGTTCGTAAAGAATCTAAATAAGATATTCATTTAGGAAAATTTTGCAGAAATTTTTCAGGTATTCTCTCCAAACTCACGGCCCAAAACTCAAAACTTCGAAATCTCCTCTGGTATATTGTTCTCAGCTCTAATACCATGTAGAAAATCTTGTAGATTCACAAGATCATGTAATCTAATAAAACAAGAGACAAGGATATAGTTCTACTCTTTACAATGGAAGCACATAAATATTGAGAAAAACAATAATCGATAAGAGGAAGAGAAATTAATGGCACATAACACAATAAATATCTGTGGAAATCCACAACTCAAAACCCCACTATCTGTGTTGCATTAATTAGAAATCAAAGATGGTAATACAATTTTTTTCTCTCAAGAACAATCACATCATTCTGTAAAATCAATCTCCAACTCACAAGAAAACTATTGGCCAACCCTTAGCCAATTCTCCAGCCCTCCAAGTCCATATTTCCTTGCGCCCTTGGTCAAAGCATTTGGATGAATACAATATGCTATGCTAAACCTTGAACTTAACCTACACAAGTATTTCCTATCCTCCACCTGATGACTTCCTCTGGCCAATACTTAGCCAAATTTCCAAGCCTCCAAGCTTCTAAATATTTACACAATTCTTGAGAGAATTAGCTTGTATTTAAAGGGAAATTCCTCATCCATAACTATGTAATCCCTTCTAGGTTAAGTTCCTGATTGCATGCTCCATCTATACAACTCAGAAAATTACACAACAAATAGTACACTATCCTTGCACACTAGTCTCAACTGGGTCTTTCTCCGAATCGACATGCAAGAATTTCTGATGAGGGAATATTTAGCTAACTGGAGTAGCACTAGTTGAGTGCACTAATGCATCAACTAAGTGTTAACTCACTATTTTTTCCTCAAATAATTTGCAACTAATTTATATGGACTTAACCCAATAAACTGAATTAACTATAATATAGGGAGAACATATACATGACTTCAGAAAGACTTCCGACTAAAATTTTTTAAGTTAACTAAATCAACTCACTCTAGTTAACCTTGCACTCTAGTCTCAATTGGATCATTCTCAAAATCGACATGCATGAGTTTCTGATGAGGGAATATTCAGTGAACTGGAGTAACAGTAGTTGAGTGCACTAATGCATCAACTGAGTGTTAACTCACTATTAGTTCTTCAAATATTTTCGAACTAATTTTTTTGGACTTAACTCAATAAACTGAGTTAACTAATTTGCACTCATAGTTAACTCACCCTAGACCCCTATAATATAGGGAAAACATATACATGACTTCAGAAAGACTTCAAACTCCAAATTCCTAAGTTAACTAAGTCAAATCACTCCAGTTAACTATTACAAGTTGCTATGATAATAAAATTCGATTTTAATTCTGAGTTTAATTCAAGGACAAATTAAACTAGAATTTATGGATTCTAATTTTATCATTTCTTGTTGCTATATTCAACATTCAACAACACATTCCTTCCCTCATCACGGAGGAAAAAAATGTAGCCCTTGTGTGAGAAATCTCCCTAGAAGAAGTTGACGAAGTGGTGAAGGCCCATCCAAGAAACAAGGCACTAGGCCTAGTTCAGTTCACAACTGAGTTCTTCAAGGCGGGATGGAAATTTTTATGGGAAGAAATCCTGGAGATTGTGGAATACTCCTAATGATACCAATGGTTATGGGCAAGCCTGAATGCAACATTTCTTTCCCTCATCCCCAAGAGGGGTGAGGACCTAGATCCAAGTGGGTTCCACCTGATTGCCCTATGCAATGTCATCTACAAGGTTCTCTCAGGGATCTTGGTTAGAAAAACAAAAACCTTGTTGAAGACTATTATAGGAACAGAGAAAATAGATTTTGTTGAATGTCAACAAATATTGGATCTAATTTTGGTGGCCCATGAGGTAGTGGATACCTTAATATCAACACACACTCTAGATATGATCATAAATCTAGATCTTTGTAAAGTATATGATAGATTAAATTAGGAATTTTTGTTATCGATCCTTACAACATTCAGCTTCTCCCTGTCTTGGATTAGATGGGTCAAATCATTAATAACAATGTCATTCTTCTCAATCTTGGTGAATGGGGCACCCTCTTGACTCTTTCAGGGATCGCGAGGGCTTAGGAAGGGTGACCCTTTATCCCCTTTCCTTTTCATCATTGTTGTTGAAGGCCTAAGCCACTTAATTCAAGCTACAACTATCTATGCAGATCTTATGGGCACCAAAATATCCCATGGAAGCACACCGATAATGCATCAACAATTTGTAGATGACAATATGATGTTTGGAAAGCCATCACTATGAGAGGAGAAGCAAATTATTGATATTCTGAAGACGTTCCAACAGGTTTCAAGTACCGAGATAAATGTAGAAACGTTCGACATATAGTTCTTCAATACACGTCCGTGAGATTGAAATCACCTAGCTAGAACCTTTGGATTCAAAGAGGGGGTGCTTCCCAATACTTATTTAGGGGTTCCCTTGGCTTTCGATTACCTTCAACTTAAATTTGGAAAGAGGTATTGCCCCTTATCGATAAGAAACTTTCTAGATAAACATTCAAGTCTCTTAACTGAGCAAGGTGGTTGGTTTTGTTGAAACTAGTTTTGCAGGCAAT